>SMSQ01002923.1:76368-89558 GCA_019453375.1 Ctenoplectra terminalis | reverse complement strand
CTCAGAAAACCTCAGAAAACCTCAGAAAATCTCAGCAAAATCTCAGGAAATCTCAAAATCTCAAAATCTTCAAGAAAAAAAAAGAAACAAAAAATTACAGGTGTAACAGACATGTTTATCCGCCCACGTTTGGCATCGTCATTAGAATTTCGATGGCTAATCGCGTTTCCAGGCGTAGGAAAACAGTAGCCGACTAGAGTCTGTCGCCGGTCCGCGACAGTCGCCGGCAGCTGCAGCATCGCAAAACTTTGTTCCAACCTTATTACGACTGCTCTTAACGAATTTAACCGTCAGCGTGGAACTTGACGTTTGAGTTTCGCCGTCGTACGACAACGAGCACGTGGATGGGAACTGGCACGACGGCGACGACGATGATGTCGACGCCACCGGTCCCGGAATAAACTTCGGTTTTATATGTACGCGGCTCCCGGGATGTCTTTCGACTTTATATGAACAGTGGAATACGGGATTTCATCGGAGTAAAACGCCAATTACTCGGACCAATTTGGACCGAGGTGGTTCGGAAAATCGAATTGCTCCGATAATGGAATGCACGGTTTTTATTCGTATAGTATATTATTAGTATATCATTAGTATATTATTAGTATATTATTATTAATATATAATCATTTCTGATTTGTGTTTTCCTTTCGTTAACAAATTTTCTAATTTTCAAAAAAGTGTAAATTCTCTATTTCTAATATTCGAATTCCTTATCTCAGCAATATAATGCCTTAATAATTAATGGTTTGTAATTTCTCATAGAAATTATATAAATTTACAACGATTCAGTTTGCAAAATTTTTCCTGATTTTCTAATATTTATTGTGCAAACTGTCTCTGTAATATTTTCTTAACGTTAAGAATCTTTCTTTCCAGTGGATTTTTAGTTAGATCCGATTTACCTCGGTTTATTTATCACTAAAATTACCAAAGCCGTCAAAATGACCGGCGTGTAATTTCTCATAGAAATTATATAAATTTACAACGATTCAGTTTGCGAAATTTTTCGTGATTTTCTCTGAAAAATATAGACAAAGATTTGTTCCCCTTAGGTTATATATTTTTTTGAAATACCTATCATTTTGATTTCTCTGGTTACAAATAGATCTACTTTAATCGTCGGTAGATTTAGTGTTAATACAATTTAGTACAACTACACAGTTTCCAATGGTACCTAAATACTCGACAAATTTCCTCAGAAGCAATGCAATTTTATTAACCACCACAGTATTTTCTTTTACACAACGTGTCTTTAAATTCAATCTTGGGATACCTAAAATTCCTAGACCTATCGCTTTCGGTAATGAAAACGAATAATTTATTGTTCCGAAAACTCATATCATCGCCATTGTAGAATAAAAACGAAAAGCGTACAACTTTTCTCCGAACTGTGAACGTGTTAACAGCCCCCCCGTCAAGAATTTGAAAACTGCTAAAATACTTTCAACAATTTAACGATCACACCCTCCGTAAAACTAAAACTGCTCCGGGGAACACTGATCCAACAAGTACCCGATCTATCGAAATCCTCTCATCGGGGAGTTTAAAGCAGCTCGACAAAAAGGATATCCCGAAACTTGCGTTTATACACTTTTTCATCATCGAAGTAAACAGAACATTTTCCTTAAGTGGACCATTTCGCCGCGAAAAGTGCGGGGGCGGTGTTAAACTTCGCAGGAGAGAGTTTCCGTAGTGTCGATCGCTGCCGGAAACGAGGACCGTCGCGGAACAAACGAGTGAGCTCGCTGAAATAAACGGCGGGATACTCGAAACTGCTGTGTCGAAACGAATCGAATTACCATCAAACGTTTCGTCGAGAGAACTCTTGTTAACCCTCTATGGGACCGTGCGACTTAAAAGTTACGAACCGATGTGTCTACAGCGCTGTGCAGAAAGTCTTAGACCATCTGCATTGTTGATCTTGTAATTGTAATTAAACATATTTTAGAGAAGCATTTCTAAACACTGTTAAATTCAAATTTTTTCCATATTTCCTCTCTAGTGTTGGTCGTTCATAATTTTATCCGGTGAAAATATGTTTTAAAAATTCTGTAACAAGCAGAGGCCTGATTAAAATATTATGGAACGCGTATGCAAAGTGTAAAGAAAACACGCGAAAGAAAGTCGAAAAGGAAAAAATCAGCTTCTTAAATTGTCGATAACAGAATGACAGGAAATGCAAAATGAGTTTATTAAATTTCTTTCAACGATTTTCTAAAAAAAGAAGAAAAAACTGTCGCGTGGTGAAAGTAAAAGAAGAATACACAAAATATTGATTGTTTTAAATCAATCAATATTTCTCAATCTAATTAACACCTCGTGAATCTAATTCTTGAAAAGAAAAGAAATAAATAACCTAAAAATTGAAATAATATTAATCAATCTTAAGTTCGTTTCTAAAATAAAATATTATTTTTTGGCAGGTGATCTAAGACTTTTGCACAGTAATGTATATTTTAACCCTTAGCGCTTCTTCGGCACCGCTACGGAGACATTATGTTTTCAACACGATTACGCTCAATTTTCAAAGATATCGCACCATGATGATTTACGAAGTTAAAAATTTATGTTTGTAATTTATGTCAAGTCACCGGCTATTATTTTGTAATTTAATATGGAAGTAAAACGTTCTAAATAAATTCCAATAAATTTTATCACGATTGCTGAAGAACGCATTTATTTTGGAGAATTTGGAAACCTGATTTTTATTATCAACGTAATTTGTGACATTAGGTTCTTTTATTCTGTAATATCTTGTTTGAATAGCAGTTTTATCGTTTAGGTTCGAAAAGACGAGTTGACTCGTCACCGGTCAGCAAAGTGTTAAGAATAAAATAATTCCAAACTTAAAGTAAAAATTTTAAAGAACACGAACGTAATAGCATAAATGAAGAAAAAAAAAAAAACAGCAAGACTAAAACAAACAGCGCTGTTCCTATAAAAGAATTAACTGACCAAACAGAAACAACAAATTCCAACAAAAACCATGGAATATCCTGCAAACGATCCTACTCCATTGGAAACGATACAAACAACAGGAACGAAGAAATGGTTCTCGCGATTCTTGTAGCTTGATCCTAGATTTCAGTATGGTCACTGCACAAAGGAGCAATCACGGCGAAAAACACGGCTCGAATTCAATTGCACGAGTTGACCAACGATTCGCGGCATGGCGCAATAAAAGAGTGAACAACGAGATACAAAAGCCCCGGCCATATATCTCGAACCGTTCGTGCAGATTAGCATCGACGAGCGTGAGGCGATAAATCTCCGTTTCGGGAACACGCTGGATCAAACCTGAGAACAATTACGTCGCCTCGTATCCGGCGTCGTGCCTGATACCGTGCAGGTGCCGAGGAACCGGCCCTTAACCCTTTCGCCGCGAAAACTGTATATAGGGTGACTCTGTTAATTGAGCCGAGGCTATAGTTCCGTTTCAATAGAAATAAAACAAGAATGGAAGATTTTAATTTAAATACAAATATCCATGTTCTAATATAGATTATTAATTTACCTGATTTTTAATAAATTTAAATAGAATTTAAATAAAATTTNAGTGGATTATGATATGTTTAGTACGTTTTTCGGGATTTTCAGTTCGACAGCACGCAAATCGTGAGTTACGTACGATGTAGGAGAAAATTTTTAATATTTGTAATTTAGCTCGTTAAAATAACTCATTAAATATTTGTAATTTTTCTGATCGATAGATTACTACTAAGCATATAAATTTGATAGTATTTATTACGCAAAGTGTCTTTGTAACATTTTCTTTAACCTTAGAAATTTTTCTTTCGAGTGGATTCTTAGTTGGATCCGATTTACCTCGGTTTATTTAACACTAAAATTATCAGAGCGGTTGAATTGACCGGCGTGTAATTTCTCATTGAAATTATATAAATTTGCAGCGATTCAGTTTGGGAAATTTTTCGTAATTTTCTGTGAAAAATAGAAGTAAAAATTTATTTTCCTTAGGTTATGTATTTTTTTAGAANTAGTTCTAGTGTTAACCAGTTAACTGTGGCGATCTCTTTGGAAAGCGCGCACCAGTGTGTGTCGCGATAATCAAGGGATGACGGGTATAGTTAGCTCTGAGGAAGTTATGAATCCAACTCGAATTATTTATAATTTTTATTTGTTTGTTTTATTTCGTCTCGACCTCTAAACGTTTGAAAAATATTAAAATTTACGAATATAATTTAGTTTTGGGCAAAATTACAATTTAAATATCAAATTGTAACAAAGTTTCATGCATGACACAAAATTCTGCCACATCTCCGTCACGGATATAGTCGTCAAACACACTTAACTGGTTAAGAATAATTTCGTATTCCAAAGATAGATCATAATTTAAAGTCTGAGTTAAGATTATTTTTACTATTTTTTTTTACCTTTCCAAGATACGAAATATAAAACACGAGAAATTTCGCCCTTCGAAGTATGTTAATACCGAATATATTTCTCCGTTTTCTAAATCAAAAACAACGGAGACAAATATATAAATAAAATAACAAAACCAGCTCGTCTGCATCGAATCTAAGATTTTGTTTTAATTTTTTCAGCACAAAAAAATATACTTTATCACCGTAAGAGAAATCTACAAGAAGGTTTAAATCATAGATGATTCTTAATCGTTCATTATCGTAAATTTCAAACGTGATACTCGGGCCGTTCGTACGTATGAAAGGTAATGGTAAGTGTTAAGAAGAGCTAGATTGAAACAGATATCCCAGTTCACCGAATCCTTCCTTGGGAATCCACGATTTCAGCTTTCCGACTTTGCGTAACATTTAGGTTAACCTGTTCTGCGAGTTCCTTTTGCAATCCACAATAATTGGCATCCTCGAGTTTTTTCAACGTTCACTCGCTGTTTGCACCTTAGCGCCGATACGTTCCTTTTCTCCTTCCCCTCAGAGGAAGAAAGTTAACCATAAAACTAAATTACCCGCTCGACGCTGAGACTTTTATTATAAGACGATCCTCGGAATCTGCTACATTTCCAAGGCCTCGCCTTTTTTATTTCAACCGTGTCAAACAAGTTTGCACAAGTGTACCAATCAACAATAAGCCACCAAAAACGTTCTAAAATTTTTCAAGATCTCTTATAAACTAAAAAATTATTCCATCTCTCGCACAGATAATTCGGCTTTTAACTCTTTGCGGACGAGCACTCTTTCGACTCTGATTCGTGACAAGCGGAAGATAATTTCTATATGGAATGAGAGTATAAATGGAATATGTAAATAATTATTTGGATGATAATTGGATGATAATCTCTATATGGAATGAGAGTATAAATGGAATATCTAAATAATNAAAAACAACGGAGACAAATATATAAATAAAATAACAAAACCAGCTCGTCTGCATCGAATCTAAGATTTTGTTTTAATTTTTTCAGCACAAAAAAATATACTTTATCACCGTAAGAGAAATCTACAAGAAGGTTTAAATCATAGATGATTCTTAATCGTTCATTATCGTAAATTTCAAACGTGATACTCGGGCCGTTCGTACGTATGAAAGGTAATGGTAAGTGTTAAGAAGAGCTAGATTGAAACAGATATCCCAGTTCACCGAATCCTTCCTTGGGAATCCACGATTTCAGCTTTCCGACTTTGCGTAACATTTAGGTTAACCTGTTCTGCGAGTTCCTTTTGCAATCCACAATAATTGGCATCCTCGAGTTTTTTCAACGTTCACTCGCTGTTTGCACCTTAGCGCCGATACGTTCCTTTTCTCCTTCCCCTCAGAGGAAGAAAGTTAACCATAAAACTAAATTACCCGCTCGACGCTGAGACTTTTATTATAAGACGATCCTCGGAATCTGCTACATTTCCAAGGCCTCGCCTTTTTTATTTCAACCGTGTCAAACAAGTTTGCACAAGTGTACCAATCAACAATAAGCCACCAAAAACGTTCTAAAATTTTTCAAGATCTCTTATAAACTAAAAAATTATTCCATCTCTCGCACAGATAATTCGGCTTTTAACTCTTTGCGGACGAGCACTCTTTCGACTCTGATTCGTGACAAGCGGAAGATAATTTCTATATGGAACGAGATTATAAACTAAACATCTAAACAATTATGCGGAAAATAAAATAGAAAAGAAACAAATAATCGCTGAAACTTCGCATTGGCGTGTCTTATTCGTCTGTCGCTGTAGATGCGACAAGAAATTGGATGATAATTTCTATATGGAATGAGAGTATAAATGGAATATCTAAATAATTATTTGGATGATAATTGGATGATAATTTCTATATGGATCGAGATTATAAATTGAATATCTAAATAATTGTTAGACAGACGGAAAATAAATTATTCGACAGATAATAAAATAGAAAACAGACAAATGGTCGACGAAGCTTCGCGTTGGCGTCTGCTATTCGTTTGTCGCTGTGGAGGCGACAATTCGACTTTGCAACCAAATTATAATGTCGTTGCAGCGGCGACGTTCGTCCGCAAAGGGTTAACACGTTCGCGGACGTGAATGCTATAGCATTAATTTTCACGATGATGCAGAATGACACGAATGCCAAAGGTTTACACCTCAAATACCTTTGCTGTTTTTAAAGACACGTGAAATACGTTAAGGATAAAATTAACCCTTTGCACTCGAGGGCTCCGGAGCGGAGCCATTTAAAATTTCTCTTGAAACTCCTTGTCTTGTCAACGCGTTAAAGATACGACTTTCCTTTCCAGGTCTCTACAATTTTCTTCTTAACCCTCGATGGGACCGTGCGACTTAAATATTACAAACCAATGTATCTATATTTGAAAAAATTAATTTTGTTTCGTTATCGCTGCACTATTAAATTCGATCACTGTATCACTGTAGCGACACCACGATCCATCTACGGTAATTATTAATTTAAACATTTTCAAATGAAAGTGATAAACTGTAATCGATCGTAATTTTCTCTCCGATAAGCAGACAAAATTCGGGCTATAGAGGGTTAAATTCTCAACAATTTTGCGACCAAATTTTGAATTAGCATCGCAGCACACAACCTAACGAAAAGTCGATCAAAATCGATGTGGCGTTCAACGCCAGAGCGTTAAGAACCAAAATTGACCCGACGAGAATAAATTCCTTCCCCACGATTTGCAATTATTATTATACAATAAACGCGGCAGATTTCCAATTAAGAAACGACCCGGTTCAACAAAACTAAGATCATAGCGTAAAATCATGGCTCACTTTTCACAGGAAATACTACGATTCGAACAAGATACCGGGCAAACAGAGCGAGGTAACACGCTCTCGGTCCTTCGCAATAAATAGTTGGCGAAATGTTTTGCCCGTCCGCGTCGGCAGAGATTCACGAAGCGTGCTTAAGGCAGATCGTTAATTGCGCGGCTCGAACGAGGGAGGAAGACCGTTGGAAAGTGTAATGATATAGTATAAATGGAGTTCGAAGCGGTGCACCGGCAATAAATTAAGGCGGAGCAGAGGTGTGTTCCGTGGCGCGCGATTACGGCTGAGAAACGCTGCCACGCTCGCCTTTGAACAAATAACTATACCCGACGGCGATCCTGTGCCTGTTTGGATTTCATACTTTCTACGCTTTCGAAGGATCGCCTGGAATCCATGCGCTATCGCGCTCTGTGTTTTCGCGCTGTTAGAAGATCGTGACGCCGCGATACCACCGGACCGAAGGGAATCGCCATTCTTCACGCTTTCACTTTTACATCGAGTCGTACATCTTTCCGCCGAGTTCGAGTGGATAGTCGTTGACGGACTTTGACGGGTGTTGGAATTCCTGACTCGTGTCGAGGAATGATTCTTTAACGATCGTTAAATGGAGTGTGATGAATAGCGTGTTATTAGAGACTGGAAAGACTTCTGTACCTTTTTATCTGGCAAAATTGTGGTACAGTCCCTGGCCATCGAATTAGGACAACGTGCGAAAATTTCACTTTTGTGGCTGTAACGTTGTGTCATATATGGGAAACTGTCTTTGGTCGATTGAATTATTGCCAAATGGGTTGATAAGGATGTATACGTAGCAATTGATTCGTTGCTATCGCGATAATAACACTGTCAAATTAAAACTTTTTTTCTGTTTTGCAACATCCATTGGGTGATCCTTATAGGGTTTCTCGTTCTGAATACGAATCCGAAAACGATTTTGCTCCATCACCCTCGGTTTTCGAAAAACAGGGGGTTTTGTAAAAATGCGTGGTTTCGTGAGAAAATGAATTATTACGCGGAAACTAAAAACGTTAGGAACTTCGGGTTGATCTTGAAATATAGAGGAGAGTTTCCCGAATCTATTGGTGTGTATAGTTATAATATTACTTGATTTGTAATAGGTGTAAATGACGGTGAAAGTTTGAAAAACAGGCGATGCGCGTATTTTCTACGTACTATTGCATTTTTACGAAAAGTTCTTTATCTAGCACATATTCTTTATACAGTATCGAATTCTCTAGACATTTCTGACGAAGAACCTATGTGGGAGAAGTATCAAAACGGTACTGAATTCGAACAGATCAATTGATTCGTTACTATCGCGATAATAATCAAACTCTGTGAGTGATGANGGCGATCCTGTGCCTGTTTGGATTTCATACTTTCTACGCTTTCGAAGGATCGCCTGGAATCCATGCGCTATCGCGCTCTGTGTTTTCGCGCTGTTAGAAGATCGTGACGCCGCGATACCACCGGACCGAAGGGAATCGCCATTCTTCACGCTTTCACTTTTACATCGAGTCGTACATCTTTCCGCCGAGTTCGAGTGGATAGTCGTTGACGGACTTTGACGGGTGTTGGAATTCCTGACTCGTGTCGAGGAATGATTCTTTAACGATCGTTAAATGGAGTGTGATGAATAGCGTGTTATTAGAGACTGGAAAGACTTCTGTACCTTTTTATCTGGCAAAATTGTGGTACAGTCCCTGGCCATCGAATTAGGACAACGTGCGAAAATTTCACTTTTGTGGCTGTAACGTTGTGTCATATATGGGAAACTGTCTTTGGTCGATTGAATTATTGCCAAATGGGTTGATAAGGATGTATACGTAGCAATTGATTCGTTGCTATCGCGATAATAACACTGTCAAATTAAAACTTTTTTTCTGTTTTGCAACATCCATTGGGTGATCCTTATAGGGTTTCTCGTCCTGAACACGAATCCGAAAACGATTTTGCTCCATCACCCTCAGTTTTCGAAAAACAGGGGGTTTTGTAAAAATGCGTGGTTTCGTGAGAAAATGAATTATTACGCGGAAACTAAAAACGTTAGGAACTTCGGGTTGATCTTGAAATATAGAGGAGAGTTTCCCGAGTCTATTGGTGTGTATAGTTATAATATTACTTGATTTGTAATAGGTGTAAATGACGGTGAAAGTTTGAAAAACAGGCGATGCGCGTATTTTCTACGTACTATTGCATTTTTACGAAAAGTTCTTTATCTAGCACATATTCTTTATACAGTATCGAATTCTCTAGACATTTCTGAAGAAGAACCTATGTGGGAGAAGTATCAAAACGGTGCTGAATTCGAACAGATCAATTGATTCGTTACTATCGCGATAATAATCAAACTCTGTGAGTGACTCGCGATTCCAAAACCAGAAACATCCCTTTGCTCCCATAGACAGGAAATTCTGTTGACTCGAGTGCCATAGAAAATGTCCGGAGCCTACTCGAAAGACTAGTTTACGACTCTCCAAGCACCGCGTTATCCGAGTTGAAAACAAAAATTACAGATATTTGGGAAAATAATGAAGATACAAAGCATACGATCGAGCAGTATATACGGAGCGTGCCGGAAAGGATTCGAGCTGTCGTCGAAGCAATGGGTGGAAATACAAAATATTAACGTGTGTTAATAACGTTATGTACAGTAGTAGTGTATTATGTTAGCAGTTAATAAATTATATCGTTACAATTTGAACGGGCCTTTTAATTTTACGGAAAACGTGAAAAATGCTGAAAATTTGTAATGGTCCTAATTCGTAGAGTCGTAGAGAAGCTCGAAATAGGACATAGCATTAATAAAATAACAAAGAATGAAGGAAAATATTTTTTGAGCTGGTATGTTTGTCACATTATTTAAAATAAGGATACAATTTATTCAAAAAAGGTATTTAATTAATCTTACAAACAGAGATGGTTTGTAGACATCCTTTTTTGCATGTCGGAGATTGGTTTAGAAACTATATCGTTTAAAAAAACATTAAAACATTAAATTTTACCGTTATATATTAATTCACTTAGCTTGACTTAAAAGAAATACAAGCTTGCGCTCAACAAGAGTTCAAAGGACTAATTTGCACACCTTATATTATCACTAGAACTACCAAAGTGGTCAAAATGACCCGTTCGTAATTTCTTACAAAATCTTTATAAATTAACTACGGTGCCTTTGGGCAGATTTTCTGCGATTTTCTATTAAAAATATACATAAACTTTATTATTTTATATACTTTCCACTTCGATTTCTTCGGTAGAAATAAGTATATTTTAATCGTCGGCAGTTACAGTGTTATACTCGATACAAAATTTTATCGAATAATAACGAAGTTTAATCACTCTAATTTGTGAGTTAAATTTCACTCCAGAAATCGTCTTGGAATTCAAGAAAAATATCCGCGAAGTTAAAAGGAAGGATTCGAGCATCCTCAGTTTAGATTCTTCGCGAAAATTTTCCTACCCATCCTTCGTGGAGCAATTATTATTCCACAGCCTCCCCGATAACAATTATCCGGATAATTAGCGTCATTTAGAATCCTGAGACACTTTAACGAGCGAAACTACATAAAATCCGCCAAGGATTTCCAATCGAACCGTTCGAAAAACCGACAACAAGACAGAAATAGGGGAATCAGCTGTCGATGTTCAAAGAACCGCGAACGAATCTTCGGTTAATCGTCCTCCGCTCGTTTACCCGGCTAATTGTTTGGCCGCATTTTTTCCCCGGAACCGCGAGATTTCTCTTGCAGACCGTTCTCGACCCGGTTTCAACGTGTTCCAATCCGAACGACGATTCCCTTTAAATTCGATCCCGTGGGTATCGAATATTGGCAGCACGGATTCGCTATTATTTTTCTCGATGCACAACTGCAAAACCAATAAACGAGTTCCATCCAGTAATACGATATATACCCGATCGTACAATGGAACGAGAAAAGAGATGATCGCGTGTCACTAAATCAGCCCACAATGCGCCGAATAAATGGGATAGAAACACGTTCCAACGTAAGATTCATGCGACGAATCATTTTCTTCGACGTGTACACATGGCCATGCGGCGGCGTGTTTATCGGAAAAACGGCGCTCCGCACCGATGCCGTTCGACAGCATAATGCACGCATTTCGACTGAATTTCATGCATATTTCTGGGAACAACGCGGCATCGAATAAACGTCAAGCTGTCCTCTCGCCGCTCAGCCGCAAATCGGTCGAAAGCTCGCGCGTTCCTGCGGCTTGCACCCCCTAATGCTTCATCCCCCTGTCCTTGTTCTTCCAATCGTTTTGGTTCACTGTTCTTTTATCGCAGTAGAGTCGCTCGGTATTATTGGGAGGTTATCGTGCTCTAATTCCTTTCTTTTCTTTTTTTCTTACTTGTTTATGTTCTACGGTAGAATTTTTACTTTTTTCATACTTCTTGTAGGAATGTTCGGTTGGTACAGGTAAAGTTTACACGGTTATTAACCGTTTGCACACGACTGTCGCCGCTACGGCGACATGCATAATCTTCTTCAGAGATTAAGTTTCAAATTAAATTCTGTATCTTCGTCAATTCAAGCAGTTCTTTTGTTTTAAAATAAACTGAATTAACCAAATAAATAAAAAATCGTGAACATTTATAATTTTCTGTTCCTCTTTCCGAAAGAACACTAAATTTTCACAATAGTCCTTCGAAACTTACAAAAGTTCACGAGTGCAAAGGGTTAAATGTGACAAAGCCTTTAATGCTAATATACTTTTTAACCCTTTCACTACGGTGCTCTAAGGACTAAAAACGTTGTTTTAAAAATGTTGCTATATCGATACGAGAAAGTACATATATTAAAATAAATGATATGACACAAATACATAATTTGTGTAGATATGACAAAAATATACATATGAAAATTTAGATACATCGAGCGATGAATTATGTTACAACACATTGAATGAAAATAAAAATAATTTTGTGCTATAGAAGATATCCATGTACGGTTTTAGTAAAGGATTGTTTAACTTCTGAGACCGTATATATACGCTCTTCGTACCGAAAGGGCTTTCTCTGTATTCTTTTATAAATTTACTCTCTGACTCTCTATTCTCGATTCTCTGTTCTCGACTCTCTATCCTCAACTGTCCATTATTAACGCATTGCGTACAGGAGACGAGATATCTCGTCTTTAGGAATCCGAACGTTGTGGCCGGGAGACGAGATATCTCGTTTTCAGGTGTCTTCGACTCAATCGACGATTTAAGGCACTAAAAATAGACTTTCTTGTTAAACAGACTTTCTTTCTAACGAAGTCTGGCGTATTCCCTTGACAAATGGTTAGAAAAAAAAAGATTATTCAAAGGATTATTCAAATTTGTGAAATAAATAATTAAAATTTTTAGAAATGTAGAAAATGTAAAAGATGTATAAAAAGTATACAGTAATATTTAAGACTACTTTATGTGAATATCTTCTACCAAATGCGAATTAAAAATATTTCTAGAGCGCCCAAAAATGTGCCGTACGCAATGTGCTAAGTCCCGCACATGCGTTTTCCCCACCCATACATTCCAACATTCTCTCTCTTTTCGTTTCTTAACCCTTATGGGACGCTAGCTTTTTATACACGATTCTCACTATGTTGTAGTTGTTTTCAGTAAATATGCCATAGTCCAAACTCTCGCAGTCCTGTACACGGTTTTTCTAATCACCTCGTTCACACGGTTCGATCACTCGGTTCCAAACATTCTTTCCTCGCATCCCTTTAGCCACTCGAGATCATTTCGTCCGCGGTCACACTTTCCCTAAACATATCGGCGCCGTCCCGTCGCGAGGAGACACCGGCCGCACGCACTCGAACAACTATTGGGTTGTCCGGAAAGTTGGTGCTGATTTTTAAGGAAAATTCAAACACGACACATTTAAATTTCCTTATACATTTATTATATTATTTATGTTCCATTTTGTTCTATAACTTATCTCCATCTTCCACGTAACTTGTATATCACATCCTT
>SMSQ01002923.1:0-73582 GCA_019453375.1 Ctenoplectra terminalis | reverse complement strand
ATTTTGGTTTTGGTTTTGGTTCTTTTATTAATTTTTTTTTTTTTTTAGAGTAGAATAAGGTTATAAACTTCTCGTTCCTCCTTTCTACACTTTCTCCTCCATTATAAGCGCGGTATAACGAAGATGTTCCATTATTACCTCTACCATTCAACTACTATAAAACCGAACCATGGAAAAAAAAAAGAAACCAAACCAAGTCTCGAAACTGTATAACTCTTCCACGAGCAACTTTCCCTTAGGCTATTTACTTCGTTCCACTTAATAACTCGAATCCAATAAAAAAAAAAAGGCTCCGACGTTTCCATTTGACGGACGCTGCTTTTCCCCCCAGATAGGCTCTCGAATCCGTCGAATCGATGCCGGTATTAACATCCGAGACAAGTTTTTCGCTGCTCCCCCGGCAGAGCATCGCGTTTCCCCCGGTCTCGTGATTAAACGTCTTCGACGTCGGAGCAGGCATCGACGTTGCGATGGAAACCTGGCCTGAAACGCTTGACGTCTCATCATCAGACGCAGCAATAAGAGGCGTTTCTATCGTACCCGAAAGATCGTCCCGCTCACAAGGGATGGTAATTTTCCGGAGGAAATAATATCCCGGACGGTACTCCCGATAAGGCGAACAGCGTTTCCTCGTTTCAACGCGAATAGGGAGCACGCAGAAACGCGGGGAGATGCATGCGACGAGTCGCTCCTAACGACCAATTCGACTAGGCTTTAATAGGCTGCCTAGACCGCGCTCAAAACTCCGAGAGTCGCTGAAAGATCGCTGATTTCGAGCAGAGAAATTGAATCAGCCAAAGGGGTGGTCGGGGAAGATAGAGGAGGATTTGTTGAATCGTGTTTTGGGTAGATGTTTTCGGTGGAAGAATATTTGTGAGCGGTTTGGAGCGAACATTTAGGAAAATACTTGGACCACCGAGTGTTTGGTGTTTGGATTTAATACTAGAATTGTTGTTTCCACTGAAGAAATTTAAATGAAATGTTGTAGGGGTGGCAAATCGTTAGGTATGCTTGACACTAGAATTAGCTGGTTGGTAATTTCTCACAGAAATTTTATAAATTTACAGCGGCACATTTTTAGGGATTTTCTATAATTTTTTGCAGAAAGTATGCGCAAAGAATTATTAGACTTGTTATGAGAATTTTTTCAAATACTCGTCATCTTGATTTCTTTGCTACAGATAAATCTATTTTAATCGTCGGTGGTTCTAGTGTCGATGCTTGACTGGCGAGGTGAAACTTGATAATTGTTTTTTATTTAAACGCGAAAAGGATTCAAGTTTTTTCGATAGGTACGTTGATACGGGTAGTGTCGATAAAATTTATAAATTAATTTTACTTTTAATACTTTGATACTTTAATACTTTTAATAGAGTGTTGATAAAATTTTCGAATTAATTTCATTTTTTTCGTAGGGATCCTTGGATTCCACTTCACCGGTTAAGGGTAATTAACCTTTAAATTAACCTTCCTGTCTTCAACTAGTTTATTTACTAAAATGAAGTTTGCGTTTACAGGAGTACTATGCTTTTAAATATTCCTTTTTTACATTCAGCGTATATAAATGTTGCGTTTACTTTTTTAGGGATTATTAAATTTTATAAGCTCCACTCGATCTAATTAAGGATTGTTAATTTTATTTATTATTTTTATTTTTTATTATCTAGTTTCATTTTATCTAATTAAGGATTGTTAAATTTTATCTATTATTTTTATTCTTTATTATCTGTTTAATTCTATCTAATTAAGAGTTTTTAAATTTAATCTATTATTTTTATTTTTTATTGTCTGTTTAAATTTATCTAATTAAGGATTGTTAAATTTTATCTATTATTTTTATTTTTTATTATCTGTTTAACTTTATCTAATTAACGATTGTTAAATTTTATATACATTGTATTAAACATCTCATTCAAAACTACATAACTTGCAACATTCCCAAATTCGTACTTCGCAGATACAAAATATTTTTAATTAAAACAAAAATTCAGCTTCACCGAGAACACTTAAATAATTCCTTTCAGTCTCTTTCGAGTTCACCATACCCACTCCCAATCGACTCGGAACAAATAAAAGACTCTAGCCTCCCGCGTCCAAGACTTCAGAAAACAAATCCCTTTCCTCGCGAAGGGGAAACCTCCTCCGAAGAGACACAACTCTGTTCCACTTATCCACATTAATACATCGAGCTCGCAATTCCGTACCACTTTGGTGCCTCGATAGAATCCCCGAGCCCTTGCCACTTCACCAGAACTCGAAAACACCGCGCCACCTTTTAAGTCGCTGCATTAAACACAGGCTGCTCTTTTCATCCGCGCATTAAGCGCATTCCTTTCATCCACGATATTTGCTTACTCCTACCGGGTCCATAAAGGCGATCTCCTAATTGTTTCGACCAGCTTCGCCCTCAGTTTTTCCTTCGTCTACTTTTACTTCTTCCGCGCTACCCTCCTCTCCATTATTTCCAACCCCGGCTTCACTGCACCGAGGGAAACAATAACGACCGGGGAACCGGTGCCGATAGACCGGCGAAACGGAAGTGAATCCGAGCCAGTGTATCTCCGCGCGACGTCGACGCGGAAAAAGGACCAAGGGGGACTCGAAGGAACACCGTCATAACTTAATCCAGGCTTACGAGTAAATTCCTCCGCCTTTCTCGCCGCTCCCGTCTCTCGGTGTCCTTTTTTTCTTTTTTTTTTTTTTTTCTCATCGATCGAACCGGAAGGCGGGTTTCGAAAGTCCGAGGGAACGGTCTGGTTCGGGGATTGATCAATTTTTTCGGTCGCCTCAGCGAGACACAGATGATGAAATGTACGCGGTAAAGTTGGTTAATTAATCGACGCGGCTTCATCAAAGAGGATGTGAATGGAGTCTTCGAGGTATCAGGTGTAAAGGGTTCGATAGCGGTGGGTCGTTGAATCGTGGTGTGATTATGGTAATAAATGTGTTGATTTGACGATGACTTTATAAGAGTTTTCTATTTTTTGTTTATTAACACGTTCCGTGCCACGTGGGGCGCATACGCCCCACACTGAACTTTCCGTTCAAGCCATTTGGAATGTTCATTGTAAAATGAAGAACTTTGTAAACTTTGTACACCCTTTTCTTCATAATTACAGTCTTTGTATTTTTGTACAGATTATAGAGCATACGTTAAACGCAAAATTATTTAATCAGCCTGAATGAAAAGTGTGTAAAAATCAGTCTGGCACGGAACGTGTTAAGGTTACCTTTGGTCGTGTTTAGTATTAATCTAGAATTTCTCACAGTGTACATTTGTGTATACTTGAAACTGAGGAAATTGAGCGTTAACAGCCGCAAGTAATTGTTTAAGGTATGCACGATGTTAAATCGGAATTCAAAGAATTTTGTTTAACCCGTTTGCATCACGAGGAAATATGGAAAGGTCTTTAGCACCAAATTTTTGTTTTATTATATTCAATAATTCGTTTTCATTTCAGTGGGATAATATAGAATTTTATTAGATAATTTTATAGATAATTCTTCCCACTTGTTTTCCGCCATTTTGGTTAACCTCTTAACCTGTTAGCTGCGTTACGATGAGTATCGTCGTGCGTAAATAGCACTTATTCTTTGCTGTTTGATATTTAATTTTCGTTAAAACAGAAATACATTTGTAAATTGCAGACATTTTAGACTATTCTTAAAGAAGAACTAAATTTTAATTCATTTTAATACGGAAACTATGTAAATTATATTTCAATTGTAATTCAATTCAATTTTACGGCAGCTGTATATATTCTACGTTTTACGAGCATACTCTTCGTTTCTTCATTTTTACGACACAATTCAGATAAACAGCTAATAGATTAATGTTCCTGCCCGTGACATACACGGGCCCTCCGAAACGTCCATTTCGCACAAGTCCGTGACTGTCACGGGCAGAGAAACGTGTTACGAAGAACATAAATTCATATAAAACAAAATTGATTTTTCCTGGTCTGTACATTTGACAAAAATTAGAGTATCGAGAAGTTAATACAAAACTGTTCTTCGATATACTTCCTTTCATATACCATTGAACACACAATCAAAGAACCGTGCGTCGAATATTACAAGATATCAAGTGGTCCAAAAATACTGCGGCAACGAGGGTCGATGAAGAAGACAGGTTTGCATAAACGGAAAGCAACTAACCCCAGCCCATAAGTTCCCCCATCGTGCAAGAAACTTTTCTTTCAGCCCCCTATTTACGTTCACTGTCTCGACCCCTGCCTATCCCTCGGTTTGAAATACTTCCTCCGAGCCAGTTTCCCCAAACCCTCCCATAAAAATTATTTTCTTAACCGTCTGAGCGTCTCGGAAATTCGACAAATTTTTACTCCCAACTGTGAAAAAAGAACCGAGAAAAAAAGAAAGAAATGAAACAGTTTGAACGTCAAGGTGGCCTCCGTCAGTTAGTCGCGAAGAAAAAGCGCGAAAACAAGAGAAAGAAGAAAAAGACTCGGACGATGATGGCCGCTGCTCGGAAAGCTCTCTCGCGAGGGTCACGTCGCTTGTTTTGACAGACGCCAAAGATATATACGCGCGTATTTTGTTTGCTCGCCTTTTGGACGACCCACTTCCCTTTCATTCTTCGTCCCCCTTCTTCCGTCTCCGGCCTGTCATCCTGTTCGATCCTCTAATATCTCGTCGTCGCGCGTGCCCTTATTTTCCTTCACGCCGCTGCCCACATAAATCTTATTCGCGCTCAACACCCGCGCATCATCGCCTGCCGGATTCTCCGCTAAAAAATAAGCATCCACGAACCCGCGTCCCGTGACCTGTTAAAATATCGTGGCTGCGTTGCTCCGTCCTTCTCGCGATCGTTCGACGATGAAATCTCCAAGCACCGGATCCACTCTTCCGCCAGGAACGTTTTAAGATACCGGTCCGGGACGGTGCGTTCTCCGCGTTGGATTAATGGCGAAGATTGTCGGGGATGTTGGCAGCTTCTTAACGCTCGGGACGCTTTGCTTGGTAAAGTTGTTTCGAAGGTTTATTGATTTTTAATGTTCGGAACGGTGGTTGGTTTTGGTTTTGGTTTTGGTTTTGGTTTTGGTTCTTTTATTGTTTTTTTTTTTTTTTTTTTTAAGAGTAGAATCATCGATGGTTCGAGTATAGTTGCTTGTGCTGAAGAAATTTATGATCGGAGGTACGCGGTAAAATATGTGTGTGAATTTTAACTTTTATTCGTGTGTTTAATAGAGAGTTATGGAAAATTTTCAGAAATGGATGGCAGTAAATTTATAAGGTTTTTGTGAGAATTATGTTATGTTAAATTAATGTTTATTGATGTTTTTAGTAGAGTTACGGGAGGTTTTTGATAATGTGTTGCGGTAAATATACTGATTTGTGTTAAAGATGTTAAAAAAAATATATAATGTAAAGGAAATAAATGTTTCTCGATATTTTTAACGAAAGCTTACGGAAAATTTTCAGAAATGCATGGCAGTAAATTTATAAGATTTCTGTGAGGATTATGTTACGTTAAATTAATGTTTATTGATGTTTTTAGTAAAGAGTTAGGTTTTTGATAATGTGTCACGGTAAATTGATACAATTTTTAGGAGGATTGCACTAATATACTGATTTGTGTTAAAGAAGTTAAAAAGTAAAGCATGTTAAAAAAAATATATAATGCAAAGGAAATAAATGTTTATCGATATTTTTAACAAAAGCTTACCCGAAATTTCCAAAGATGCATCACAGTAAATTTATAAGATTTCTACGAGGATTATATTAATATGCTAATTTCTATCGAAGAAGTTAAGACAAAAGGTACGTTACAAAAAATACGCAATGCAAAGGAAATCGATCTTTATCGATCTTTGTTGATATTTTTAACAAAAGCTTACCCAAAACTTCCAAAGATGCATCACAGTAAATTTATAACATTTCTATGAGGATTATATTAATATGCTAATTTCTATCAAAGAAGTTAAGACGAAAGATATGTTAAAAAAAAAAAATACACAATGCAACAGAGATCGTTCTTCATACATGTTTTTACTAAAAGTAAAATTGATACAATTTTTACGAGGATTGTACTAATATACTGATTCGTATTAAAGAAGTTAAACCATGAAGTATGTTAAAATCTGTCCAAAGGCACCGTAATTAATTTATAAAATTTCTCTCTCACTTTGACCACTTTGGTAGTTCTAGTGTTAATCTCCAACTATTATTGTTTCCGTATACTATCTCAACACCCACTGTAAACCTCCATAATTAATTCGATAAAAAATTTTCCAAGATACGCGCGTACCAGCGGTGCGAAGTTCACACGACCAAATCGAACAAAGTGTTAGAAAAAAAATATGTCGTAGCCCTAACGAACTTTGACTCGCTCTAACGCGAGCACAATGAGAAATCACACCAGCTCTAAGTCTCGGAGAACCTTTAAACCAGCCGACAAATAAAAGAGCTGCCCGTATTAGTGACGAGAGAAAGAGCAGGCCGTACGTTATCCAATAAAAAAGGAATCGTTCTCGTCGCCTTACAAAAGGAAACTCGAGTTTGGAATAAAGACCGCCGCATAATCGAGGCTCGTTTCAGGGGTCAATAGTTCCATTCGATCGATCTGAAAAATTTTTTCCCGCCTCAGCCTGGTCAAATTCACACGGTGACCCCCAGGTGATCGTAACGTGATTCGCGTGAATAGTAAAAAAGAAAAAAATTTCTCCAACCATTTCGAGCGTGGAATCTCGCGCGGTTCTCCGTGGGCGGTCTGTATTGTCCGAAAAATGTGGAGCGCGGACGGGGAAACCGGAAACCTTGGCAATATAAATGTTAATGGTGTCAGACGCAGGTAAACAAATAATTGAAACGGTCTGGAAGACGTTGGAACGGAGATGTGGGATTTGATGGCGAAACCGCAGGAAAAACGTATGGAAATGTCTGTCCAAACGATTCTGTTACCTCGCATGTTTCCCGACCCTTTTTCTCCTTTCTTGCGCCATTCGACCCTTCTAAAAGGGTGTGGATGTGCTTGCCTTCGATCCTCGATACACTTTTGAACGTTTATACGACAGCTAACAGACTGCTTTAGAGGTGTAGAAACAATTGAGTACCTTGGGATTTTTGGATAAAACGGTTTGGATGTTGTTTGAATGGAGAATATAGGAGGCAAGGAATTTGTGGAACTTTATATCGTGAGGTATGATGTTGGAATTTTTTGGTTTTTGAATTGTTAGAGCGTTGAACCTTCGATCTTTCGATCTGTTAAATCTATGAATCTTTGAATCGTTGAAGATTCCTCTAAACTACGATTCCTTGAGTCTTTGAATTTCTGAAACTTTAAATCTTCGAATTTTCGAATCTTTGAATCTTGGAACCCTAAATTGTCGAATCTTAGAATTCTTGAATCTTAAAAAAATTTGATCTTTGTATTCTTGAATCTTCGAATCCTCGAAGATTCCTTTAAACTACCAATCCTTAAATCCTAGAATTCTTGAATCTTAAAAAAATTTGATCTTTGTATTCTTGAATCTTCGAATCCTCGAAGATTCCTTTAAACTACCAATCCTTAAATCCTAGAATTCTTGAATCTTAAAATTCTCTGATCTTCGAATTCTTGAATCTTCGAATCCTCGAAGATTCCTCTAAACTATGAATCCTTAAATCTTAGAATCCTTGAATTTTAGAATTTCTGAATCTTGTAATCCTTGAATTTTAGAATTTCTGAATCTTATAATCCTTGAATGTTAGAATCCTTGAATCTTATAATCCTTGAATCTTAGAATCCTTAAATCATAGAATCCTTTACTCTTGGACTCCTACACTCTTAAACCCCCCCAATCATCGAATAAAAAAAATCCTCCAACCTGCATCTTTTCAGCGCTCAAAATCTCCAAATTCCAACTTTACATTCCCCACTTCTCCCATTACTGAAATCCTACCACTCTCACTTCTGCAACAAAATTCCCACTCCATACCCCATCACTCCCAAAATCCTGCCACAGCGTACCAATCGGAACTCAATCGAGATTTATAAGTCCCCCCCGAACTCCCTCTCGCCTCTAATAAAGACCGCATCTGAAAACACTCTGCTCCAAAAGTTGCCTGTACAAAGAGCAGCGCAACACGAGCCTGGTGTTCAGCCCGTGTTCCCGTGGCGGGCTTTGTAGCGCGACGTCGTAATAAATTTCGGCCACCGAAGGGACCGCGAGCAACATTTTCGCCGCGCGCTTACGTGTCTCTCCCGCGGAAAAAGAATTTCTCTTCCTTCCTCCTCCACACGTCTCCCTTCAACCGACACTTACGATCTTTTGAAAGTCGCGTCCACTCCCGCACAAGCCTTTTTCATTTGCATGCGCCACGTGATTCATGCTCGTCGAGGCGGACGCGCAGTCTCGCCCCCTGGGGTGGAGGACACGATCCGAAAGTCCAGGGGCGTTCCGCGGTGAAAATCGCAATGTTCTACATCATCCTACCGGTGTCCCGGCCCTCTTTCCCGTTATTTACGTTCATGCCGAGATTCCGGATACTCCTTGAGGAATGCCGCGCTTACACCGTCCCACCAGAGCCGCGAAAACTTACGATCAAAGGGGCCACGCGGATTNNNCAAATTTGACGTATTTCATGGAAATTAGAATATTTTAAAAAATTCACAAGATTTGAAAGAAGATTGATGCAAACAAGTGCAATTTTTATTTTATTAGTACCTTTCAATTAATTTTGTTATTAGCGTTTAACGATTCTTAAATTTTCTTCTTCGATGAAACGTATTTCTGAATTCTCTGTGCAGCTGAATTTAATACTATTTTCAGGTAAAATTTGACGTATTTCATGGAAACNTTAGAATCCTTTACTCTTGGACTCCTACACTCTTAAACCCCCCCAATCATCGAATAAAAAAAATCCTCCAACCTGCATCTTTTCAGCGCTCAAAATCTCCAAATTCCAACTTTACATTCCCCACTTCTCCCATTACTGAAATCCTACCACTCTCACTTCTGCAACAAAATTCCCACTCCATACCCCATCACTCCCAAAATCCTGCCACAGCGTACCAATCGGAACTCAATCGAGATTTATAAGTCCCCCCCGAACTCCCTCTCGCCTCTAATAAAGACCGCATCTGAAAACACTCTGCTCCAAAAGTTGCCTGTACAAAGAGCAGCGCAACACGAGCCTGGTGTTCAGCCCGTGTTCCCGTGGCGGGCTTTGTAGCGCGACGTCGTAATAAATTTCGGCCACCGAAGGGACCGCGAGCAACATTTTCGCCGCGCGCTTACGTGTCTCTCCCGCGGAAAAAGAATTTCTCTTCCTTCCTCCTCCACACGTCTCCCTTCAACCGACACTTACGATCTTTTGAAAGTCGCGTCCACTCCCGCACAAGCCTTTTTCATTTGCATGCGCCACGTGATTCATGCTCGTCGAGGCGGACGCGCAGTCTCGCCCCCTGGGGTGGAGGACACGATCCGAAAGTCCAGGGGCGTTCCGCGGTGAAAATCGCAATGTTCTACATCATCCTACCGGTGTCCCGGCCCTCTTTCCCGTTATTTACGTTCATGCCGAGATTCCGGATACTCCTTGAGGAATGCCGCGCTTACACCGTCCCACCAGAGCCGCGAAAACTTACGATCAAAGGGGCCACGCGGATTTATCTCTGCCTGGGAACGATGTCGTTTGCGACGGGCTGCCTGATCTACGGGCCAGTTAACTGAGCCTTCGCCTTGTTGTCTCGCGTCACTTCGTGCGAATTTTCAGCCTCCGACGGGTTGTATCCTTGGGGGCGTTTTTAGGTATCTCGTTGGACCCGATAAGTCGGATTCTTCAGTTCTTACAGTGAGGGGGTTGGAGAAGATTCTTTGCGAATGGTTCGTCGAAAGTGTGGGGAGTAGAGACTTATCTTTCGTTTGACCATTTTTGAATTTAAACGTTCCATGTGTAGTAAAATAATAAGAACTGTTTGAGATTGATAATTTGGTAGGAGTATTAATTTCTTTAGAAAGAATTTTTGTAAATATTGTAGGAAATATTATGGTTTTTCACTGGACCATATAAGTTAAATTTTTGGGTTCTTCTGGTGGGAGTAGAGACTTATCTTTCGTTTGACCATTTTTGAATTTAAACGTTCCATGTGTAGTAAAATAGTAAGAACTATTTGAGATTGATAATTTGTTGGGTGTATTAATTTCTTTAGAAAGTATTTTTGTAGATATTGTGGGAAAATATTTTTCAATGGACCAGATAAGTTAGATTTTTTGGTTCTTCTGGTGAGTAAAGCAGGCTGGAGGGNAATTTAAACGTTCCATGTGTAGTAAAATAGTAAGAACTATTTGAGATTGATAATTTGTTGGGTGTATTAATTTCTTTAGAAAGTATTTTTGTAGATATTATGGGAAAATATTTTTCAATGGACCAGATAAGTTAGATTTTTTGGTTCTTCTGGTGAGTAAAGCAGGCTGGAGGGAACTGTTGATGAATGGTCCGTAGAAAATGTGGGAGTGGAGACTCGTTATCTTTCATTCGATCATTTTTAAATCGAAACGTTCAAACCAGTACTCTTAAGATCTACAAGTATTAATATATTCGGAACAAGTTTCTGCGAGTACAGTAAAAAAATACGTTAATGGACGTTCTTCTGGTGAACAAGTGAGGTTGCAGAAGATTAAGGAATGGTTGGTAAAAAATATGGAAATGAAGACTTACTATGACTTACTATCTTACCATTTGGCCATTTTTAAACCAAAGCGTTATAAAATAGTACTCTTCAGACTTAATTCGTTACATGTGTTACTCTTTCCAGAGAAAATTTCTGAGTACCATCAGGAAATACAGAACCAGAAAATTCCTACCAATTAGATTTACAGTATAGTTAAGAAATAGTATATATAGATAGAGCAGCGTACTCTCTCGCTCAAAGAACAAGCAACTGACGACGTTCTGTGTTTCAGATAGAGAGAGTCAATCGTTACGTGCAGCTCAACCCTTATGCATAAATTATTTTTATATAGTGTTAACCCATTGCACTCCTACGTAGCTAGACTCGACATTCCATTTTTCTCCATTCCTTTCAGTTTCATAACATAAAACACACTCTTATCGATTAAAAATAAATTTCATCGATGTATGTTACTAAATACAAAAGTACGACAATTAAGGGAAATTCGATACAGATTTTAGAAGTAGCTTATTAAAAACGTAAATAAAAATAAGTTAGGACAAAATATGGACCGCGACTCACAGTACAAAGAGTTAAGCCGACTACTCCGTTGTCTCTTTATTTATAATAATAACTCCAACCTGACCCTCTCGATCACTACAGATACAACTATTCGTCGGTACCAGTAACACTAGTATTACCATCACTAACAGCATTGATCGATACTATTAACCTGTTAAGTGCGGAATTTACTTTCCAAAGGCCACCACAGGGTGCGGAGTTAAAATCAAGCGATGACGTGTATACACGTCGAACGCAAGGTAAATGGTCCTACTATAAATTTTTACAAAAAACGAGGAATGATAATATTTTTACTAGTCAGAAAAATTTATTTTACACGACGTGTATACACGTCGAACGCACTGCAGAAGAGATTCGGCCCGATGTGTATACACGTCGAACGCTGAATATTCATTCGTATCCGTGTAAAATTCTTTATGCAAGACCTTACCGACGCGCTAAGGCACTTCTTAAAGGTTTGCGCTCGTAGACGCGGTGCAGCGTCAATGTAACTCCTTACCGCATGTTGTATTGCAGAGCGCGGCACGCCAACCAAAAGTTAAATCGTAGCGCAAGTGGTTGATTCATCACAAATACCAGAACTCGACAGCAGTTCCAAGACTCCGATCTACTTTCCCCGTTTCAAACCCAAACCCAAACACAAGTCCAAGCTCAAACCACATAAAAGTACCATTCTTCCGTAATCCACATCGAACGTTTCGTCAAACGACTCGCTCCTCTGTACTTCCGTCGCGATTCCAGTCATCCGGTACATATCTGTCGGTGGAGATTACGAGGCGACCCTTAATGGACCGCTAAAGAACGGACCATGATCGACGTAACGGGCAAGTTTCGGCCGAGTTTACGCGAAATTGCCGATAAATCAGAATTAGGGCTCACGGCTGCCAGAGCACAGTCGATTTAGTCAAAGGACGTCGATCCGTGAGCATAAGGGCGCCGCTGTCAGCGGACAAATCTCCGTTTAGAGGGGCCATTGTCAGAGGATTACGCGCCCATGCACAGATCCCGAGGCTACGCGCTCGCGCGAGCGCAGAACCCGTTTCAGCATCGTCGGATTTCGGATTTTCAATTGGCCCGGGACCTGTTGAAGGGTGCCAGGACGGTTACAGCGGCACATTTTACGAGATTATCGGCCGAGGCTAATCCGGTCGAACGTTAACGACAGCCAAAGTATGCCCTTCGAAAATGTTTCCGCTCGATCGCTTTCAACCGCGTTTAATTTTTATCATTCGAATAGTCGTTGGTGAATGAATTTATCAACCGAGGGAAAAAAAAGGAGTTCGGACTGGGAACCTGTTTACCTTTTTTTTGTTTTTTACCTTTCGAATGAGTAATATTGAAGAGTGATACAGTTTATGTCTCAGAACTTCGGTAGAAAATTGTTTCACCTATAATATAGGGTGCTGTAAAAAGTATTATTATAATTTGGATATTTTGCGCTTTTAAAATTTCTATGAATGCATAAAAATCTGCAGTTTACCGATTGTGTTAAAGGGAAGCTTTGAATGAACTGTTGGACGTTTTTTATGGGTTTCGAGATCAATTTTGTATCACAATATTTTATTTAGATATTAATTGACTGGTAGGAAACGATAGAAATAAATTCTGTTACATTATTCTACTTTACTTTGTTAATTTTCCTATCACATCATTCGTAATAAATAATACTTTACTGTTATAGATCATTTTATATTTTATTCCATGATTCTTTCAGAGAGAAACGATGAACTCTATTTTCAAGCTTTCTGTTATAAATTCTCGTAATATAATATTTAAAAGGAAGTTTTTTAAGTGTATCTTTAGAAATAGTTGAATCATTTCAACTCGTGCGGTTGGCGAGTGATAAGTTAACACTGGAATTACCAAAGTGGCCAAAATCTCCCATTCGTGATTTTTTACAGAAACTTTATAAATTAACCACGATGCTTCTGAGCAGACTTTCCGTGATTTTCTGTTAAAAAAAATAGACAAACCTTTATCTCAGTTGCATTACATATAATATTATATACCCTCCACTTTAACACTAGGTTTACGGGCATTGATTGGATCATTTTGATGGATACATTGAAATACAAATTTTTTGTAATATCATTAATTCGGTTCACTTCAAATTAATAGATTTCTATAAGCAGAAATTTATTTAGTCAATTTTTCTACATAAATTTCATTTTGAGTTTATATTTTTCTCACGCATCATTGTTAAATTTGAGCACGAAATTTGAACCGCGTCAAATTGACGGGTTCCGTAAATCTAGTGTTAATTTCTTCGGTAGAAACAGGTACACTTTACTCGTCGACAATTCTAGTATCAAATGAAAAATAGAGTTCACAACCAATTAAAAACTGAACTGATGATACATTACATCAAACTCAACATCGGACGATTAATTTAAATTACATTAAACAAAACTCTATCCAAACACACCGAAACGTATATTCCCAATCTACGAGCAAGCAACCCCAAGCCTCGAAACAAGATTGGGGAAAAAAAATATGAATTATACATTGCCCAGATTTGATCTCAAACACAAAATACTCATATTTCACAAAACATGTCAGACAATCTCCTATTCCTAGATTCCTATTCATCGCGTACCTCGATTCTCCGGAAAAACCCACCCTCCTATGCCGCCACAGCCCATCCTCCACCCCTCGGCGAACATAAACAACGTCGCACGATGTCAAAAAATCGGCCGAAAAATCTACAGACTTCCCTAGGAACCAAGAGATAACAACATTGAAAATAATCAAACATCTTTATATTTTCTTGTACACTCCCAGGAACGACCGGATCTTGATGCGATCAATCCCAGGTCCGTTAACTCGCATACACGCCATTGCACCGCGTGACGCTTTTTCGCGACACTTTCTGCCACTCGCCAGAAAATTTCTTCCAATGAACCTCGACAAAAATATTTTCGATATTAACCCTTTGCACTCGACTAGCGCCGCTATAGGGACATGCATCATTTTCTTCAGAGATTAAATTTTGAATTAAATTCTGTATCTTTGTGAATTTAAACGTTTCTTTTGTTTTAAAATGAAGTAAATTAACTGAGTAAAAAATCGTGAAAATTTGTAATTTTCTTTTTCTCTTTCCAAAAGAACATTAAGTTTTCACGGNAACCATTTGCGGACGAACGTCGTCGCTGCGGCGATATTACAATTTGATTCCTAAGCCGAATTGTCGCCTCCACAGTGACAAACGAATAGGAGAGGGCAACGCGAAGTTTCGTCGACCATTTGTCTGTTTTCTATCTTATTTTCTGTCGAATAATTTATTTTCCACTTGTCTAATAATTATTTAGATATTCAATTTATACTCTCATTCCATATAGAAATTTTCATCCAATTATCATCATAATAATTATTTAGATATTCAATTTATACTCTCATTCCATATAAAAATTATCATCCAATTTAGTATCATTCAATTATCATCCAAATAATTATTCAGNCTTAACACCTAAGACGATTGGATACCTTACTAACCAACTATTATTCTTTTAATTCACATATCAATTAAATTTTCGATCTAACAATTTAAAAAAAAAAAATGTATTTCACATATTTTATGCANAATTTAGTATCATCCAATTATCATCCAAATAATTATTTAGATATTCAACTTATACTCTCATTCCATATAAAAATTATCATCCAATTATCATCCAAATAATTACTTAGATATCCAATTTATACTCTCATTCCATATATAAATTATCATTCACCTGCCACGAATCAGAGTCGAAAGAATGCTCGTCCGCAAAAAGTTAAATTTAGTTAAGTCCTGTATTACGTAAAGATACACTAAAAATGGACATAAAACAATTACATTATACGCGATTCGAGTCGCTGCGCTAATCCAACCGGTGAACGAGAGTCACCTCTCGAGTGCAAAAGGTTAAATAAAAAAAACTTTTGCTACCGCAACATCATCAACGATCGTGCACGAGCGTTTCGTATCGATGATACGTCGCCGGCGTTCGCGTTGTCGATGAAATGAGCAGATAAAAAGGGGACCACCGACGATCGGGCGGAATTTTAAAACGTGTCCCCGCATAAAGGGATACGTGTAAACCGGCCGGCTGGTTTATCCGCGAAAAATTCGGAAATATCGCCGACCGATGCACGGTCACGTGCCACGCGTCCATGGACGCCAGGTGACGCCGATTAATTCCGGCGCGGAAACGGTCCCGACGATTCCCGAGCCTCGTGAAAAGAGCGGTCCCGGGCTCGTGGCGAGCGCAGCGGGAGTTCATTATACCGGAATCCGAAAAAGGAAGAACCAGAGACAGAAGTAAGGGAAAAAGATCGGGCTGGAACGTGAAGAAATGCAGCGACTTCTTTCAACCGGGGACTAATTCTTTGTTTGACCGGTCGCTTGTCGCGTTCCTCGAGAGGGACGTAAAGCTACGGTGCCATTAATTTCTGCATAAAAAGCTCGAGGGCGAGCGAAATTGGTGAATTTAGGCGGACGATTCGTCTGGCTGTGTCGGGAGAAGCGGAGGAGCTCGGAATTAAATATCACTGGGATAATGGGGTGTACAGGGCGGACACGTGGTCGCGATTGAACGGGGGAAAGAGGTTGGGAAAAAAAAAAAAAAAAAAAAAAAATATGTAGAATCAGAGAAGGGGGATCGTTTTTCAGCGAGAAGAGTTACGCCACCGCGGTCGAACAATATCCGAGAAAAATTCGAGAACTTTAAAATCCAGTAACGTGAAAAAATGCGGCTTCACCGATCCTTTTCCGCCCCCGTCCCTTCGCCCGTCTCTGTTCGGTCACGATAATTCTTTGTTTGACCCCCGCGCACTCTCACGTCGAGAAAAAACCATTAATTTCAGCATCAGAATGGACCGGGCCAGACCTCAGGTAGAAAATCGTGCGGACCAGACATATCGACACCCTTTCCTGAATTCCGATGGAAACCCCCGCAACCGTCTAATGGAAGTTCTGCCGGTCTCTCGATGAAAGTGCACTCGTAGGTATGCTCCAAACAGACAACAATAAAAGAAAACCGACGCCGAAGGGGGTGGGTGTTGCGAGCAGCCGGATCGAGACGGTGCAGAGGCTTCCTTTCTCTCTTGCCGAGGGGGTGGAAAACGCGTCGTACAACAGATTTCTGGCGATCTTGCGAATCGATACGAGAGGGCAACGAGTGATTTTGAGAAGATACACGGAGTTGACAATTTTACGGAGGATCCTGGATTTTTGTCGAACATTTTGTGTGACGAGATATCTGGAATTGGATAAAATTAGTTTTGAAGGATATACAGGTAGCCCTCATACAACACGGCATCTTATACCACGGTTTCACTATAACATGATTCATAAATTGCAGCAACCCTCCTACAACGCGGCATCCTATAACACGGTTTCGCTATAACACGATTCATAAATTTCAGTAACTCTCCTTCAACACGGTTTCGCTATAACACGATTCATAAATTGCAGAAACCCTCTTACAACGCGGCATCCTATAACACGATTTCGCTATAACATGATTCATAAATTGCAGAAACTCTCCTACAACGCGGCATCCTATAACACGGTTTCGCTCTAACACGATAAGAAAATTGGAGAAACCTTTGTACAAAACTGTATTTCTATAGCCGCGGCAAGGCTTGCCGTGTTAAAGATACAGTTTTGCGGAAAGTATTTCTTTTTATCTCCGTGGCCTGAAAACAAAAGTGTCTCACGCTTGTACGTACATTTATACTTTTAATAAAAATTAAGTTATTTGTGTAGAATTAAAAAAAATATTTGTTTTTAATAAGTTTTCGGAACGTAACCCCCCTTTTTGTGCTAGCTCTGGGTCTCACGCAACACGGTTTCACGCAACACGCCATTTTCTAGGAACCACTCTACCGTGTTATAGGAGGGTTACCTGTATATGTTTTTTGGAATTTTTTGAGACACTTTTAGGAGAACTTCACGATTCGTGCTTATTATTGGGATGGTTATTGGCATTCGATATGCACGAACGTTGTAAGATTCGCGAATCTCTGCGTTGCTCTATGTTACGCTGCTGTAACTTCTCTGAACAGAATCAAACTTCCTCTTTGATTCTATCTCGCTTCGAACGCTAGCACGCGCACGATACATGTAACACGCGCTAGTAGCGTGCATCTTGCGCCTCGAACTTGAAGCACATTTCTAAAATCCATTCACAGGAAATAGACTCTCTTGCTCGGGGAATATCATTTCGATATCTTTTCGCTGTTTCTAAACTTGATGCATGGAAATGTTGGCAAGAAAGTGTTGGAAAATTCATTCGCACCTTTGTTATAGATATAACGTCTTTTTTTATTTCTCTTGGGTAAACGTAGGAGGCTGGAATATTTTTTGAAACGATTAAATGAGTGTAATTTTTATTTTATTAGTACCTTTCAATTAATGTTGTTAGCGTTTAACTGTTCTTAAATTTTCTTCTTCGATGAAACGTATTTCTGAATTTCCTATGCAGCTGAATTTAATGCTATTTTCAGGTCAAATTTGACGTATTTCATGGAAATTAGAATATTTTAAAAAATCCACAAGATCTGAAAGAAGATTGATGCAAACAAGTGCAATTTTTATTTTATTAGTACCTTTCAATTAATTTTGTTATTAGCGTTTAACGATTCTTAAATTTTCTTCTTCGATGAAACGTATTTCTGAATTCTCTGTTCAGCTGAATTTAATACTATTTTCAGGTCAAATTTGACGTATTTCATGGAAACTAGAATATTTTAAAAAATTCACAAGATTTGAAAGAAGATTGATGCAAACAAGTGCAATTTTTATTTTATTAGTACCTTTCAATTAATTTTGTTATTAGCGTTTAACGATTCTTAAATTTTCTTCTTCGATGAAACGTATTTCTGAATTCTCTGTGCAGCTGAATTTAATACTATTTTCAGGTCAAATTTGACGTATTTCATGGAAATTAGAATATTTTTTAAAATTCACAAGATGCGAAAGAAGATTGACAAAAATAAGTGTAATTTTTATTTTATTAGTACCTTTCAATTAATTTTGTTAGCGTTTAACTGTTCTTAAATTTTCATTCAGTGCAGCTGAATTTAATACTATTTTTAGGTCAAATTTGACGTATTTCCTGGAAACTAGAATATTTTACTTATAATTTTCTCATAATACGCAAACCGTGCGAATCCCAATTATTATTTCCATATAATAATAGTTTTCGAGATACCATTTCTCTGCTGAAACTTCAAAGGGTGATTTCACCCTCTAAACTTGCTATTGGGCAGCTATAAAAAAATACGCGTCCCTTATTTTCACCTGTTTAATGTATCTACCAAGTTTCATCAAAATCGGTGACGAACAGTTCGATACGTTTCCTTATCCGCCAGCTTCTCGAGAACACGGACGCCGAGTAGACGCAACGATACCAATTACGATACATCTCGATCGTACCACGAGCGTATAATCGGTCGTAATTGTTGTTTGAGCGGTGATTAATTGTTGTACGGTGTTGCACACGCTCGGAGGCGCGTTACGCACGACAGCTCGCCGTGTTATTATAAATAATAATGCTAATCATCGTGCGGACGCTCCGTTTATCATCGACTTAATTATAGATCGGTGGATTAATTACAGCGTCGGTGGGTCCGTGACAGGAGAAGATTCAACGATAGCGGTCCGCTTGATGGACTTTGGAAACATTTCGACGTTCACTGTTCACTGTAATGAAATTAGAAGGTTGAAATCGCTCGGCGGACGCCAGAGATCGGCTTTTATCCGGACGATCAGGAAACTTTGTGAGCAATTTCGAGCACAGAACATGATAATTACGAGTCAATTTGTGCGGACAGGTACGGCTGCGTTTGGTACACCGCAGATACGTATCTGCTCTTTGTTTTTTTTTTTTATTTATTTTTCTAGTTGGACTGGATTATTGTAATTGTTGTGCTACGAGGTTTCTTATATTGAATAACTAGTTCTGTTCCGGCAATCTAGTATTATCTTCTGTTTCAAAGTCTGTGCTGCAGTTGGTTCTATTTCGTAAATATAGGTTGTTGGTCGTTTTTACAGAGACTCTTAATCGATATATTTTAACATTGCGATATTTGTATGTAATTGAAACGGGAGAATTTTGTCAGCCAGTTATTCTCGATGCAATATACTTTTACTATGCTTCGTTTGTATTTGTATAATTGAGGAGCTTTCTGGGAAAATTGCTTATAGGCTAACTTGGTGAATTGAATTTTTTTTCTTTTTATTTTTGTTCTTAAAAAGATTTGTTTTTTCTCGTGAAATATTAGATGTGAGTTTATTGCTTACAGCAGTGGTATCTTGAAAATAAAAATTTGTACTTGTATAATTGAGGAGCTTTCTGGGAAAATTGCTTATAGGCCAACTTGGTGAATTGAACATTTTTTTTTTTTTTAATTATTGTTCTTAAAAAAATTGGTTTTTTTAATAAAGTATTAGATGTGAGTTTGTTGCTTATAATAGTGTTATCTTGAAAATAAATTAATATATTGTAACGGTTGTATGCGCCCTTTTTCCATAAATCAAAGAAATCGAAGTGGTTTAGTAATGATTACTATTTTTTCACTATCGAAAGAAAATCATCAGATTTGCCTCTGTCTACCCCAAGAGAAGCAAAATTAACACTAGAACTACCAACAATTAAAACATACTTATTTCCACCGAAGAAACCAAAATGAAACATATATGTATATATAAATACATAAATTAAGAAAACTGAAGAAAATCACTTAAAATCTCCCCAACAGCGCCACAGTTAATTTATAAAATTTTCATAAGAAATCACGAATTGGTCATTTTTACCACCTCGGTAGGTAACACATTGGCGACGGAACCTAATATTTATAAATCTTACTATCCCAAACAATTAAAATAAATCCTTGCATGGATACTTACAAGAACAATTTCGTGTTGCAAAAATAGGTCATAATTTAAAGTTTGAGCTAAAAAGACCATTTCCAAAAGTAATCTTTCGTATGTCGTCCTTTACCATTTTTACCTTTTCAAGATATAAAATGTAAAGAAATAAAAGAAATAAAATATAAAGAAATAAAAGAAATAAAATATAAAGAAATCAAAGAAATAAAATATAAAAATATAAAATATTAATATAAAATACAAAAAACTTCGTCACCCTTCCGTAATCCATTAATTTACTTCATCGAAAGCACACTGGCAACTCCCAACGATCAAACTCGATTCGACAAGAATCAGACGTCCGCAGTTCCAGGTACCATTTCACGAACCGAACCACGGAAAATTCTTCCGCAGGAAATCGAAGATGAAGCGACAGGGTCGTTCGATGCGATTAAACGTATCCTTTGCAACGACGAGGCGAACGCGTGCACGGAATTCGAATCCTTGGAGAACGGGGAAGCGTGCCAGGTCCGGAGACACAGGCTCAACCCTCGAGACCCTCACCGCGACTTAAACGAACCTTCGCGAGACCCGCTCGAAGGCGGCGTAAAATATTTGCGGTTTGCCGAACGTTTCTCCGTTCTGCGGCAGCGAAATGCGGCAACTGCCGCTCAACGGGTTCGTATAGCGCACTATATTACCGTGGCGCGGTGAACCTCCGCGTATTATGCATAGCTAAGGAAAATGGTGGCTGCGCGAAGAAAACCGCCGAATGGCTGCTTCGGACTGGCCACCTGGCGATTTTCAACTTACCGTTTCTTGCGATTAAGTCTTGCGTTTGAATTTTGCCGAGAAGGGGCGAAGAAGATGGAAAGAGCGTTGAAATGTGATAAAATGTGCGCAGAAAATAGGAAAATGATCGGAAATGGAGTGAAATACACTGAAAGCGAAAGGAGATTCGTTAAGTCATTGGAAATTGTGGATAAGGTGTAAGGAGATTCGTTAGATCATTGGAAATTGTGGATAAAGTGTGATAGAACATGTCGAAAAATTTGGAATTGTGAAGAAATGAGTCGAAATATTTGGAATTGTGGAGAAATGAGTCGAAATATTGCAAATTATAGAAAAATGCGTCGAAATATTGAAAATTGTAGAAAAATGCGTGCAAATATTGCAAATTGTAGAAAAATGTGTCGAAATATTGCAAATTATAGAAAAATGCGTCGAAATATTGCAAATTGAAGAAAAATGCGTCGAGATATTGCAAAGTGTAGAAAAATGCGTCGAAATATTGCAAATTGTAGAAAAATGCGTGGAAATATTGCAAATTGTAGAAAAAGGCGTGGAAATATTGCAAATTGTAGAAAAATGCGTCGAAATATTGCAAACTGTAGAAAAATGTGTCGAAATATTGCAAATTATAGAAAAATGCGTCGAAATATTGCAAATTGAAGAAAAATGCGTCGAGATATTGCAAAGTGTAGAACAATGCGTCGAAATATTGCAAATTGTAGAAAAATGCGTGGAAATATTGCAAATTGTAGAAAAATGCGTCGACATATTGCAAATTGTAGAAAAATGCGTTGAAATATTGCAAATTGTAGAAAAATGCGTCTAGATTTTGTAAATTATGGACGAAGGCATTATAGTATCGGAAACTTTTCAAAATGGTGTTAAAAAAGTGTAAAATGCGAGAAAACGTGGTGGAATATTGCAGACTGTAGATAAATGCGTTGAGCGGTTATGAAGTGTGAAAAAATGTTTCTGAACAGTGCAAACTGCGGGGAAACTTGTAAAAATATTAAGAGTTGTGGACAAAGATGTAGAAAAATTTCAAAGTACGTGAAAAATCTATGCACATACATTGAAATACAAGAAAGTACGCAGAACTCTATAAAAGTTTGCTGAAACGTATTAAAACCTGTGTCGAGACGTTGCAAAATGTTCCTAAACATTGGAAAGCATACCGAAATGTGACAAACTGTATTAAAACATAATAAAATCCTGCAAAACTTTCCTAAGCACTGAAAACATATTAAAATTTGTCGAGTCGCTGCAAAATGTTCCAACACATTGGAAAATATACCAAAATGCAGTGGAGCGAATTAAAGCGCACTAAAATTCAGGAAAACTTTCCTAAATAATGAAAAACTCTCCTGAACAGTAAAAAAATAATAATAAAATCTGTCGAGCGGCTGTGAACTGTTTCGAAACATTTAAAAACGTACCAAAATTCACCGAACCGTATTAAGACATAATAAAATACTGGAAAATTCTCCTAAATACTAGAAAACTCTCCAAAATAATAAGAAACTCACCTAAATAATAAAAAACATATTAAAATCCATGGAATCACTGTAAAACCTTCAAAAATACATTGAAAAGCGCGTCAAAATGCACTGAATCGCATAAAAACAAAATAAAATTCCGGAAAATTCTCATAAGCACTAGAAAACTCTCCTAAATAATAAAAAACTTTCCTAAACACCGAAAACATATTAAAATCCATGGAATCACTGTAAAACCTTTAAAAATACATTGAAAATCGCGTCAAAATGCACTGAACCGCATTAAAACAAAATAAAATTCCGGAAAATTCTCTTAAATACTAGAAAACTCTCGCAAATAATAAAAAACTCTGCTAAATAACAAAAAACATTCCTAAACACCGAAAAAATATTAAAATCTCTCTACTCACTGCAAAACCTTCAAAAATACATTGAAAAGCGCGTCAAGAAGCACCGAACCTCAACGCAATAAAATACCAGAAGACTCTTCTACCCAATGAAAAACACGCGAAGACACAGCAAACTACCGAAAAGAGCGTCGAAACCCAACGCGAAGCATCCAAACCAGGCAAAAGCAAAAAAACAGCTCTGAAATTCATAAGAAGACCCGACAAAAATACAATTCGTGCGATTTTACGGCAAAACAAAAACTAAAGCGAATTGCAAACAGGAACCCAACCTGTTTCCGGACCGAGGCATGTGCACCGTTTCGCGGCTTCAGCCTTCGCCGGTGACACGCGCTGTTTCACGCCGCGCGAGCAACTATGTGGACAACCGCGTTTGCACTCGAGGAATCCGAATGGGACGTTGCGTGTGTCCCTCGATTTCACGCGTCGGCTGGCGCGGGACATCGCGACGAAAAAATTTAATTACAATTCCTGCTAGCCTCCCCGGCGCTAGTGCCGGTGGAAGGAGACGAGAAAGAAATCGCGAGCGAGCGGATCCTCCTTTTTCCCCTTTAGTCTCGCGGCTGTCCTTCGTTCAGACGGATAATCGAGACGACCCGACGCGTTCCTGCTTTGAACCAGCCAAATCGAATTAATCTGCATCATTAGCTTACTTATAGGCTCTGATCAATTTTATCAAGCCCTCTCGCGAGAAGAATCTCCGGGCTGATGTACGGGGACAATTTGCGAGGAGACGACGGGACGAAATGGTGAATTTTGCTGTGGAAGAGGTCGAAGAAGACTGCGGGGAGGATTCCGAAGACCTACGAATTTTATTAATTTTTTTGTGTGTTGGAATATTGAAATGGCTACGAGATGAGGTAGCTTATCTGGTTATTGATGTTGAAACTATTATGGACGGAGGTTAGAATGGTTTCAGATTGAGTTTCGATAATGGAAATTATGAAACTTAAAAGAAGACCGATTAAAATTTGCCAAGATGCCCTAGTTTTTTGGAAAAGTTTGTTGTTACTGGGACGTCGAGCGAGTTGAAGCGTATATTCATTATATCTCGAGATCTTCGGAAAATTGTATATTTGAAACGTTTAAAGTTGTGTTATTCATTTCTGAAAGTAAAGTTTCTGTTATTTGTAACTGAACAGTTTAAGATAATTATTTATTTGAGAGTGGAAATTGTGTTGGTTAATTATTTTTACCAGCTTCCTACAGATGTAATTATTACGCTCTTGAGTATAATCTATGTATTGGGTAATTCCTTTTAGACCTTTTTCCAGACGACGAACGGTGTGGACCATGGTAGTTAGGGTTGACTAAGGCGAATTGAACCATTTTCTTTTAAGAGTGATAAAATAGTAGCGAAAGTTTAGGAAGTTAACTTTTTATCATGAACTCGTAATTAATACCGATTTAGTTTAAACGTTAATAATAAAAAATATTTTCAATTTAAACATCTTTCTTTTTATTAAATTCTTACTTTAATCCGATTCACCCTGTGATTTAATTCGTTTCGGTCTACCCTATATGTTTTGTAGAATTATCAATTGTTAAAATAATCTCGATTATTAATTTCTCCACTATTTATAGGAGAAAGTTTCCTAAGTCTTCGAAACTCCTCAAAAAAAAAAGAATATAAGTATTGGCTATCACAATTCAAACTTTTAATTTTTAAGTTCGTATTCTCACTGGCTGGCCGCTTGATTATAGCAACGAATACCGCTTTTTATAATTTCTTCTCCTTCGCTGTAAGTACCACATACTTATTTGGAACAGTGGAGGAAAGTTGAATTCGCGTAAAATCTCGACGACTGATCCGAAAAAGAGTACGGAGATTTCGCGTTACAGGTGCAGGATAAAAACCGAGTGCGCAGAAAAAGGGACCCAGGAGAAAACTTCCTTGCTGCCAGAAGAGATAAACTGTGTACCGAACCCTCGTCGAATGATTTGATACCACGGTAAAAAGAGTGGTGTAATTTATCCTGCTCGTCACAGGTTGGCAGTTGCTATTATAGGTGAAGGATAGACCGTCTATTTGGGCGTATACGCCAAAGTTTGGATACTTCGGGCTTCATCGAGGAATTGACGGAACATTGAATGTCACAGGGAGTGACTAATTTTGTCCTTTGGTTATAATTCAGCCATCAGTGCGGAGTTTTATGCAAATTCATATTTTCTAGAATATAGTAAAGAAATGTAGGACTTAAGTAGAAAATTATTTTATCTACCACTGTGATCTTAATTATAGTGTAATTTAAGGTAAAAAGACTTGGAACTCGGGGAACTTATAAAATGTTTTATTTTTCAGCTGTTTTTAATATTAATATTAGTAATATTAATATCAATATTTATTTCTTAATTAATACTAATGTTATAAATATTACTATTACATTAATACTATATTATAATATTAATATTGCTAATGTTATTAATATTAATATTGCTAATATTATAATATTAATATTACTAATATTAAAATTACTAATATTACTATTACTAATATTATGAATATTAATATTACCAATATTATTATTACTAATGCTATTAATATTAATATTGCTAATATTACTAATATTAAAGTTACTAATATAATTATTACTAAGATTATTAATATTAATATTACTAATATTATTAATATTAATATTACTAATATTATTAATATTAATATTGCTAATATTATAATATTAATATCACTAGTATTATTAATATTAATATTACTAATTCTATTAATATTAATACAATACTAATATTTATAATATATTATAACATTACTAATATTAATATTATAAATCCACATATATTTACTTTAACGAATACAAGTGGTAACAAAACTATGTTACCTCTCCAAAATACAACCTTCCTCCCTATATATTCTGATTTATTTAAAAAAAATTACCCAGTACCATAAAAAAATAAAACTCCCAACTATTCCTCCCGAACAAACTCTAATTTTCCTTTTTATTTGCGAACCTATAATTCTACAACNTTACTAATATTATTATTACTAATATTATGAATATTAATATTACCAATATTATTATTACTAATGCTATTAATATTAATATTGCTAATATTACTAATATTACTAATATTAAAGTTACTAATATAATTATTACTAAGATTATTAATATTAATATTACTAATATTATTAATATTAATATCACTAATATTATTAATATTAATATTACTAATTCTATTAATATTAATACAATACTAATATTTATAATATATTATAACATTACTAATATTAATATTATAAATCCACATATATTTACTTTAGCGAATACAAGTGGTAACAAAACTATGTTACCTCCCCAAAATACAACGTTCCTCCCTATATATTCTAATTTATTTAAAAAAAATTACCCAGTACCATAAAAAAATAAAACTCCCAACTATTCCTCCCGAACTTTATTTGCGAACCTATAATTCTACAATAAACTTCCCTTAACACCTAAGACGATTGGATACCTTACTAACCAACTATTATTCTTGTAATTCACATATCAATTAAATTTTCGATCTAACAATTTAAAAAAAAAAAATGTATTTCACATATTCTATGCTATTTTACATCTCAAACTTTCCTACGAATAAAAAAAAAATCCCCAAATCGTTACAAATAGCTACTCTGTATGTCCTCGGAAGCAAAGAACTGTGCTCCGTGTTCGATTTCTGAAGCTCTGTTATAACGTGTCAACGAAAATCCCACAGATGTAAGTTGAAGGAGGAAAAACCGAATTACGCAGGGGCTATAAATCGTTTCGAAGACGTCCACGTGGCACGTTGGATATTTACGGCGACGAAAACCGCGCGAACGGTGCGCGAAGGAAATGTAGGGCGACGCCTCTCGCAGACGTTACTTGGGAAAACAGTGAGCTTCCTCAAACACTTAGCCCTCGCGTTGCGATTGTTTTCCTTGCCGCGTGCTACTGTTTGCCAAGCCTAATCGAAAAATCATAAGCATCCCCTCGCGGCCATCCTGGCGGAAGGGGTTGCTTTTATCGGGAACGCGTGACGCTCGTGGAAAAACAGATAGTCGATCTCTGTGTTTGTTCGAAGGTCCGTTGAGCGTATTCACGAGAGGAATGAGTCGTTATCGGTCTTTTGATAGTCGTGATTAACGCGTGGAATGGAAGCTGGTAGTTGAGCGCCCCATTGGAATTTGAATATGAATTCTTTTAATTAATATTGTAATGATTTTGAGGTTACAGGGTAAGTTGGGCAGTGATGACCTAGTTTAAAAAAAGAAAGAATCGATATACCGTAAATTTAATCGACGTCTGAGCTAGAGATATGTATTTGGTAAATTTATATCGATTTATAATATTCAAATTAATATTTGCAATTGGACCGCAGACTTTTATGCATTTATGGAAAATTTTTAAGACATACGAATGTATGTAATGCACATTGTAACATATATGAATAGATGTGAAATATAGGGTAAGTTGAGGAGTGATGACCCACTTTTTAAAAAAAATATCGGTACTCGTATGAAATCAATAAAGTATATTTGATGAAGTTGATACGTACGTGTGGATTGATGATATTAATATTAATATTTGTAATATTAAATGTACTTGAAAAAATAATTGAGAAACGAAGAATTTTATAGTTTGCATGAGAACGAGCCGTCTGATTCGGAATTACCCTAATACTCAGTATAATATTTAATAAATAAAACAATTGTCTATCGAGCTTCTATTTTTAAATTATACTCATATCACTCTACTTATAATATTCTAAATACTAGAAAAAATAAGTAAAAATGAAACATTTCATAGCCTACGCTATCTCTCTCGGAATTACCCTAACACTCGAAATAATATTTAATGACTAAAACAATCGTCGATTGAGCTTCTATTTTTTAAATCACACTCACAAAAATATGAATTTGCATAAAAATCCACTATTTATTCATAATATTTCGTATACTACTAAAAACAGATGAAAAAGGAAACATTTCGTAGCCTACGCGAAATAAAGTTATCTCTCTCGGAATTACCCTAACACTCAAAATAATATTTAACGAATAAAAAAATTATCTATCGAGCTTCTATTTTTAAATTATACTCGTGTCATTCTATTTACAATATTCCAAATACTACTAAAAACAGTCGAAAAAAGAAACATTCCACAGCCTAAGCTAGATCGAGCCATCTCACTCAGAATTACCCTAACACTTGAAATAATATTTAACGAATAAAAAAATTATCTATCGAGCTTCTATTTTTAAATTATACTCGTGTCATTCTATTTACAATATTCCAAATACTACTAAAAACTGCTAAAAACAGTCGAAAAACGAAACATTCCACAGCCTAAGCTAGATCGAGCCATCTCACCGCAATTATTCTAATATTCGACTATTCTATTCCAGTTCCTTCACAGGACGAATCGAACTGTTCCATCGAGAATTAGGGTGGTTCGGATCGTAATAGCATAACTATTGTAGTGGTATATACGTACCATTGATTGAATATTGATTGTATAATTTAGTTTGTGCCAATTGGAATGGGGTTAGCAATATTAGTTTGGTGATTGACAGAGATTATTCAAGCATCATGTGCTGCACTTATTTCCATATCTCGATACATTACAACACTGGAACGTTATTGACAATTTATTCTCCTTATGATTGATTGGCCGTCTCTTTGGTCAACTATTTTCGGAGCCACTGGCAAGCTGCCCGTAATACAAACGGTAACAAGGCTTCGAACAAACAACCTCCGATTCCTCTCTAGGCATCTTCCATAAACCCATACCGATCGTCAATTCTGAAGACGCCGTTTCGAAATACATTCTATACCTATATTTCCTCCAACTTTCTCTATCGTGTATCCATCCTCGAGAAGTTATCCCAAACTTGTCATCCTCAAACGGAAATTCAAAACTCCAAACGTTTCGATGCGGAAGATCGACGCGAGCGTCGTTAAAAAGCGAAATCGACCAAGTAGCCTCTTGAATGCTTCGGGTCCCTAATTATCTCGACAATGGTCAACTCCGAACGGACAGGTAGAAATTTTCATGAACCCAGAAAATTGTGAAAGGTAGAAAAAATTTTCAGAATCTTTTTAATCTTCGGGTTCAAGTGATAGAAAATTACGACTAGATTGTTCTTTGATCGGTAGAAAAGATATGAGGGTCAAAATGAAGAGAAATCAAATATTTGACTATATTCAGAACCACAACCGATCCCGACAACATCCATAAAATACCAAAATTTTTTAAACATCTAAACCTACTAAATTCACTATAACCAAAATATATATCTCACTTTCGAAAACATTGCAACATTGTAATAGCCACTCATGTATCGTCTCGTGGTCACTAATGACTTCAATGTTAATGTGACCATTCTAAGATAAACTCTTAATAAAAAAAAAAAAAAAAAAAATAGGTGAATTTTCACCCAAGGAGCGTATGAAGGTTAAACCAACGCTAATTCAATTCACGCGAACAAACAACCACCAAAAAAAAAATAAAAGAAAATAAAATAAAATACCTGAGCCCGAGAGAAATTACGTATGCCGAGTAGCGATAGGTTTTCGCGTTTCTTTCGCGATGGTCCTTTCGTGCCGGCGCGTCGACAATAATGTATTTCGAGGATTTAATTATTCTCGTTGTCCTTTCGTCCGTCGATGGCATATTAATCGTATGCTAATCGGTCGTCATTAATGGGTCCCTGTTACAGCGAGTTCATCGCGTCGCGACCCACCGAAAGAAGCCAACGAGACGCAAAGCCATTCGTTTGATAGATCATTTCGCTGCTTGTCGTAACCATTTACCACGTCGAAAGTCTCTCTCCTCTCTCTCTCTCTCTCTCTCTCGTGTCTCTCTTTTCAAGCACCGCGATGTATACACGTCTAATTCATAGCCATCAATTACTCAACAACGTCGCGAGGACGCGGTCGATAGTAATGAAGAACTCTTAACCGGTACAAGCGCACCGTCGCACAGGGGCGCGCGCGCAAAGGTCCTCCACTTCCGTGTTTAATAATTTTACAATACTGTGCCACGGAACCGTTTCCCTGTCGCAAATTATGGACACTATCGCGGACACGCCGTTCATCGCGATCTCGCATCGATAAAACGCGTCGGCCTTCGAGGACACGGATATTCTTGACGTTTTATTCCCGCACACGGCCGAGTTGTAACGCGTTTTATTGCGCCCGTCGCGTTTTTATTGCGCCACTTCGGCCACCGTCACTCCGAGGAAATGCAAAACTATTAAACCGGCGTTCCTACCGCGTGCCCACACAGCGAGGAAATATGCGCGTTGCTTAACGACCCACCGTTCAATTCTCTCTTTTCCTTTCTATCTTCCTCTGTACGCATCCACGTTCGACCGAAAGCAATTTCATTTAAATTACCCGCTTCTTGTACCGGTTCCCCGCCAACTTTGCCTCGAAAACGAACCGTAGAGAGCTCATCGGGCCACCACTGATTCCAGTTTATTGTATCTCGTTCTACTTGCAAAAACAATCGGCCGGTACCAGACGGGGGACAGGAGACGAGCAATAATCGCGGTGGTTACGCGGCTCGATTATCGCGAACCACCGATGTACGGTAGCACGAGACACGGCGTTCTTTTCCAATCGACTAATGCGACCCCGACAAAGAGCCTCCGCGGGTAATTTTCAGGTTAAGCGAGTCGGAAGAGCCCCATTTTTCTGAATGCCGCGTGATCGACGACTACCCTAGCTCGGTTATTGGTTAGAGACCGTTGTCAATACGTTCGCCTGCTTTTTAATTTATCTCGCGGATGGTAGCGTGGACTAGAAAAGTTCGATAAAGAGTCCATTTTAGAGATTACAGATGAAAGAGTTGATCGAAAGATGGAGAATTAATCCGAGGTAATCGATTCCGTACCGGTGATCTCTGATTTTTAACATTTTCACCGTATTACGAACGTTGAATATCATACTCCTGAAATGTGTCGAATGGAAATAAAAAAGCAGAAATGTACAAATAAGTTGATAATCTCTGCTTTTTTATATTTTACCAAAACGCACTTTATTTTAACCAGTAAATTCTTAATTATTTCAATCTTTCTTAGAATCTGCTGTCCTCTTCGGGTCCAGATGACCTCAAATGAAGTTTACTTTGATATAAATACTTTTAAACATTCCTTTATCAGATTTCTTTAATATTGCATAGTTTTTTAGCCCAAAATATTTGCAATTAAAAAAAAAAATGATTTAATAGTGAAAGTGAGGACAGAAATTTTAAGAAAAATATCCTCAAATACAACTTTTGGTAGTCTTTAATTTTCCGCATTTTCGCAACAATCCTATTGTATTGTAAGTATTAAATTCTCCATGCTTCTCATATTGCATATTTTATTAACCCAAAATATCTTACAAATAAAAAAAAATTGTTTAATAGCGAGAAAATGAAAATATTAAGATTAAGAAAAATAAGAAAGAAACAAAACACCCCCAAATAAAACTTCTTATACTCTTTCATTGTCTGCTTTTTCGCAACAATCCTATTATATTCTAAATATTACCCCTTTATAGGGCGCTGTGTGACTTAAAAGCTACTAACTACCGTATCTATATTTAAAAAAATTAATTTTATTTAGTTATCACTGTGTTGTTAAATTTGATTACCGTATCAGTGTAGCGATACCACAACCCATCTATAGCAATAATTATAAAATAAAAAATTTTCAAATCAAAGTGAAAAACTATAATCAATCGTAATTCTTTCTCTGATAGGCAGACAAAATTCAAGCTGTAGAGAACGTTTCGCGGCACAACGTATCAAAACATACATAAAAATATAACAAAATCTCACTCACAGTTTTTCGGCGAGAAGAAGGCTGGCCAGGTCGCCAGGAATCTGCGTGAGCTCCCTATGAGAACAGTCGACCTCTTGACCGGTACACGTGCACAACCACGGGCATCTAGCACTGTTCATGTCCTCCATCGTTCCCGACAAACTTCCGAAACCGAAACTACCGAGGCCGGTACCATGAGAGGCGCCACCGCCAAGCACGGACAATATCAGCAATAGTCCCCAGGCGCAGACCACGGAACCGCAGCTGACGCCGAGCANACAAATAAAAAAAAAAATTGTTTAATAGCGAGAAAATGAGAATAGTAAGATTAAGAAAAATAAGAAAGAAACAAAACACCCCCAAATAAAACTTCTTATACTCTTTCATTGTCTGCTTTTTCGCAACAATCCTATTATATTCTAAATATTACCCCTTTATAGGGCGCTGTGTGACTTAAAAGCTACTAACTACCGTATCTATATTTAAAAAAATTAATTTTATTTAGTTATCACTGTGTTGTTAAATTTGATTACCGTATCAGTGTAGCGATACCACAACCCATCTATAGCAATAATTATAAAATAAAAAATTTTCAAATCAAAGTGAAAAACTATAATCAATCGTAATTCTTTCTCTGATAGGCAGACAAAATTCAAGCTGTAGAGAACGTTTCGCGGCACAACGTATCAAAACATACATAAAAATATAACAAAATCTCACTCACAGTTTTTCGGCGAGAAGAAGGCTGGCCAGGTCGCCAGGAATCTGCGTGAGCTCCCTATGAGAACAGTCGACCTCTTGACCGGTACACGTGCACAACCACGGGCATCTAGCACTGTTCATGTCCTCCATCGTTCCCGACAAACTTCCGAAACCGAAACTACCGAGGCCGGTACCATGAGAGGCGCCACCGCCAAGCACGGACAATATCAGCAATAGTCCCCAGGCGCAGACCACGGAACCGCAGCTGACGCCGAGCAAACGCAGCGACCAAGCCGGCGTCATGGCACGTGCCATCGCCAAGACCTTCCGATTAATGTCCTTCACAGCACGATTAGGTCCCTCGAGGATTTTAGCGATGCTCCCGGCGCGGCTCTTCGGCAGGATATTATTCGGATCGTACAGGCTGAAGCAGGCTGCCTCGTTGCTCGTCAAACGAGCTACGTTTATGCTCGGGTACACGTAGTTCGGTGCTGGCTCGAGAAACGATGATATCTCCAATCCTTCCGCGGGTGGGCAACCAAGTATCCTGACCGGCTCGAGAATCGGATCCTGTTCCAATCGTATGACAGAGCACTCGTACTCGTTCGCCGTCAAATCCCGGGAATTATGATTCTGATGTCGTTCCGTTGCTTTCCCTCTCGATCGGTCCCTCCTTCGACCATGAACCCGACACGATCGATTCGAGTTCCTCGGCGCGCTGTCCGCGTGATGTCTGCCCGAAACTCTACACGCTGGCACTCTCTGCCTATGAGCTATGCACGATCCTCTTCTCTCGGTCGTCTCACCAACGACCACGCTATCGGCCGACGAAACGTTCCTCGGCCGCTTCGAACGGACCTCCGATCCGCTGTCGGCTACCAACTGTAGATCCAACGCTGCCTCCTGATGACGCCACTGATGGATCAACACAGGCGCCTCTGACGATTCTACTCCACCACCGCGATCCTCGATTCTCAACGCCTCGTTTGCTTTCGATTGTCCAATGACACACGATTCCTCGTCCACCGTGAGTCCTGTTTCTTGGCCAGCATCCGCGTCCGCGAGACCTGGACCACACGCGGTACCGAGGTCCTCCAAGATCGACGATTCGACGATCTTTCCGTGGTCAGTTTCGGTTATCGAACCACCACCGGTTACTGACGATGGCTGCTCGTAAGCTAGACCATCCAGCAGGCCCTTTTGGGGGCCGTCTTCGTGGCCCCCTTCTCGTTCAAAGCGCCCCTCCGACGAGCTGTTTGACACCACTAACGGCACCACCCGTTCCTGCGCATCCTGGGGCACCGCTCTCACTGACTTTATCTTGACGCTGGTCTGTAGCCTAGTTTCTACCGTACCCGAGCGGGTACGTGATCCTCGGATCCTCGGAAAGCTCGTCCAACGACGGGGCGGCCAAAGTCATTTACCGGTTTCCGATTCGACGCGTTTCACCGCTGTCCCTAGGCTACTTCCAACCGCTGAACACTAATCTAACTCTGGCGTGTCTAACCTGTGCGCATACGCGTATCTGTACGGCTTGGCGAACGCGTGTCGCGTTACACTCGCGTGTTCGACGAAGCTCTACGCGGACGCTTGTCGGTTCTTCTTTACACCGGTAGCTTCCGTTCACGCTGACTGCCTCTTGATTCTCGGCTACTCGTTACGCTGGCATTATACTTGCCGATCGGTTGGTCGATTTGCCAGTCGGTTCCTCCAGATACACGAGGCGACAGTGATTCATCACCTGGAACAAAAGAAAACCATCGCTTTGAGCATCGTTTAGCTTCGCGGGAACCTGCTTATCGGGCGAGCTTATGCGATTACGCGACCGTGTTTTAATAACTCTCGCTCGTGTCCGCGAATGTCTCCTAATGGATATTTAGAGACGCGCGAAATGGCGGAAGTTGCTCGAGAGAAGATACAGGTATACGCCTGGCCACGATAGAGCCGCAATTCAGTCGGTCGGATAGGTGTTTTCCGTCCACGCATGATATATATTCCCCCATCGGCGGAAGTTGCATGCATTCCCGATGGCGGATGGAGGCTGCGCGGTTCCCCTTTCCGCGACGGGATACGAGATCGCGATTCACCGCGACAGACCATTTTTTTTCTTCTTTTTTTCTTTCTTTTTTTTTCTTCTCCTTCTCTCCGCCCCGTACGCGTGTCCGTGCACGCGTCACCGAAAAATACATCCTCGATCGCAAACAGATGCGCGCCACGGAGCGAGGAGACGAAGAAGAAGAGGAGGAAAGCAGGGAGAACCGAATGGCGCAGTCAGTTACAAAGAGAGAAACTCGCCGTTGCAATATCGGAAGTACGAGAAAAATATGCTTTCGAAGCACAATCAAGGACTCGAACGCATTCTATGCACAGCCGTTCCGAGTTGCGAGGCATATTGGAATTTCTCCCCGACATTTTCCTTCTTTCTTTCCGTACAACCCTCTTCCAACGCTTTCTTCGAGCTCTCTTTTCTCCTTTTCCATCCACTTTTTTCTTCTACCCATCCGTGCTCGTCTGTTGGAGGGACGTGCCTCGAATGAGCGCACGTGATGTCTCATATACATGTTGCTCGCACTCCTAAGTGCCCCCGGATACGTTTCTACGATTTATCACTACCTGGGAACACCTGGAAATAGAATGTCTGCCGCGTCCACTGCGCGAAATAATACGTGCCACGGCTGCTACCGGGTTAAGTCGCGCACGTGCCAGTTTCTATTAGGGCGGAAATTGCGAGGTTGCGCGCGGAAAATGTTTGAGAGGGTTGGAAAAAAGATTCGTATAATTATTTTGTGCCCTGGTATAATCTAGCGTTTCGAATTCTCTGTAATATGATTTTTATTCGTATCCTTGTGTCCTTTCTCCTTATTTCCCTTCTTTATTGTAATCAATCAGTCAAAGAACATTGTTGAAACCGCTTGAAAATAGAACGCTCCAATCTATCTAGAACGTTATGAAATTGCGAGGTTGCGCGTGGAAAATATTCGAAAGGGTAGGGAAAAAGGTTCATATAATTATTTTGTACCCTGGTATAATCTCGCCTTTCGAATTCTCTGTAACATGATTTTTATTTGTATCCTTGTGTCCTCACTCCTTATTTCCCTTCTTTATTGTAATCATGCAGTCAAAAAAAGAATATCATTGAAACTGTTTGAATATAGAACGCTCCAATCTATCTCGAACATTATGAAATTGCGAGGTTGCGCGTGGAAAATGTTTGAGAGGGTTGGAAAAAGATTCGTATAATTATTTTGTGCCCTGGTATAATCTGGCGATTCGAATTCTCTGTAATATGATTTTTATTCGTATCCTTGTGTCTTCTCTCCTTATTTCCCTTCCTTCTCAGTAACTTTTCGTTACTTTTATTGCAATCATTCAGTCAAAGAACATCTTTGAAACGGTTTCAAAATAGAACGCTCCAATCTATCTCGAACATTATGAAATTGCGAGGTTGCGCATGGAAAATGTTTGAGAAGGTTGGAAAAAGATTCGTATAATTATTTTGTGCCCTGGTATAATCTAGCGTTTCGAATTTTCTGTAATATGATTTTTATTTGAATCCTTGTGTCTTCTCTCCTTATTTCCCTTCTTTATTGTAATGAATCAGTCAAAGAACTTCTTTGAAACCGCTTGAAAATAGAACGCTCCAATCTATCTCGAACATTATGAAATTGCGAGGTTGCGCGTGGAAAATGTTTGAGAGGGTTGGAAAAAGATTCGTATAATTATTTTGTGCCCTGATAAAATTTTTATTCGTATCCTTGTGTCCTTTCTCCTTATTTCTCTTTCTTATTGTAATCATTCAGCCAAAGAATATCTTTGAAACCGTNCCTGATAAAATTTTTATTCGTATCCTTGTGTCCTTTCTCCTTATTTCTCTTTCTTATTGTAATCATTCAGCCAAAGAATATCATTGAAACTGTTTGAATGTAGAACGCTCCAATCTATCTCGAACATTATGAAATTGCGAGGTTGCGCGTGGAAAATGTTTGAGAGGGTTGGAAAAAAGATTCGTATAATTATTTTGTAACCTGGTATAATCTAGCGTTTCGAATTCTCTGTAATATGATTTTTATTCGTATCCTTGTGTCCTTTCTCCTTATTTCCCTTCTTTATTGTAATCAATCAGTCAAAGAACATTGTTGAAACCGCTTGAAAATAGAACGCTCCAATCTATCTAGAACGTTATGAAATTGCGAGGTTGCGCGTGGAAAATATTCGAAAGGGTAGGGAAAAAGGTTCATATAATTATTTTGTACCCTGGTATAATCTCGCCTTTCGAATTCTCTGTAACATGATTTTTATTTGTATCCTTGTGTCCTCACTCCTTATTTCCCTTCTTTATTGTAATCATGCAGTCAAAAAAAGAATATCATTGAAACTGTTTGAATATAGAACGCTCCAATCTATCTCGAACATTATGAAATTGCGAGGTTGCGCGTGGAAAATGTTTGAGAGGGTTGGAAAAAGATTCGTATAATTATTTTGTGCCCTGGTATAATCTGGCGATTCGAATTCTCTGTAATATGATTTTTATTCGTATCCTTGTGTCTTCTCTCCTTATTTCCCTTCCTTCTCAGTAACTTTTCGTTACTTTTATTGCAATCATTCAGTCAAAGAACATCTTTGAAACGGTTTCAAAATAGAACGCTCCAATCTCTCTCGACTATTATAAGATCGAGAATTACCAAGGAGAGTTACATTGGATTAACCGCGGTATTAAAGTAGCGAATAGCTATCGTTAACACGTGTATCGAACGAAAAAGTAGCAATGCAAAGGGTTAGATAATTGTACGCTTTAAGAATCAACAGTTGCAGTCACAAATTGTACACGTATTGACTCTGTAATTTCAATATTTGTCAAAGACACTTGTTAGCAGAAGATACAAGACTGTGAAGGGTGCTCGTTATTCCAAGCAGAAGAGGACTCGATAATACTTGTCGAACAGCTGTTGAAGGATGAAAGAAAGCTGACGCTTAATTTAGAATTCGTCGAGACTTAAACTATGCGTGGGTGGAGCCGTGATTCGAGCTTTTTACTGCCAACTTTATTGGCCGACGGAGAAAATCTTAATACGCTGACAATTGAACGATTTCTACCGATAACTTCCACTCCAAGAATTCTAAGAAGATTTCTAGAAGGCTTTCTAAAAGATTTTATAGGAAATTTAAACGTGCAAAATTACACGGAATGCACGTAATATGAAAAAAAATATATATATATACAAAATATCCAAACAATACTATTTTCTTTATAACAACTCTATGTAAATTCAACATTTGAAAAATATGAATTCGCATAAAAATCCATAGTCCACCTAATAGAATTATCACTAGGTTTACGGGCATCGATTGGTTCGTTTTAATGGGTACAATTGAAGTACAAATTTTCTGTAAAATCATTAGTTCAGTTTTNACTAGGTTTACGGGCATCGATTGGTTCGTTTTAATGGGTACAATTGAAATACAAATTTTCTGTAAAATCATTAGTTCAGTTTACTTCAAATTAATAGATTTCTTTGAAATACAAATTTTTTCTAATATCATTAGCTCAGTTTACTTCAAATCAATAGATTTCTATAATCAGAGATTTACTTCCTACATTCTTCTATATAAACTTCATTTCTAGTTTGCATTCTCCACACGCCTAATTATCAAACTTAAACACGAAACCTGACTCAAATTGGCGAGTTCCATAAAACAAGCGTTAACAACCGATACAATTCGAAATACTTCGAAACAAATATCCTTCAAGACAAGAACACTATTCATTACCAACTCGACTAAAATCATCCGCTCAAAAATAATATTTTCCCGATCGTAAATAAAACAGTTTTAATTCACATCGAACGGAAACGATCCTAAATCAACATCCCCCTTGACTGCAAACAGAAACGTGTCTCAACTCGAACCAGGAAGCGCGACAAGGCCTCCAGGAATGCGAAAGAAGCCCGCGGCGAGGCGGATGGCTCGCGTCGCGCATTGAAATTCGTGGAAAATCTAATATTCCCTGTCGGAGAGCCGAGGGGGTGCGGGGATCGATAATTCGATTAGCAATAGTCGACACTGAGGATAGTTAGGTGGGACGCGCCTCCTCTGTAGATGCTCTCGCCACGCTCGAGTACGGTTAAAGTAGCCGGCCCTCGATACTACAGGGGTGGGTCAGAGGGGGTGTGTACACCACGCACGTATAATATTCTCGAGCACTCTCCTGCAGATAATATCGGCAGCCATGGCACTGCCTCTGATGTCGAAGTTAAGACGCCAGGGGTGGCTCCGTTTCAATGCGACGCATCGACCAGACGATAGATCGACGGGTTCTGCACCAGAGGAATCCTTCTTCTTCGCCCTCCCTCCGTTCCCGTTTCCCCTATCGGAGTTCCGTTTCACAGTTGCTCGGCATTAATTAATAACGTTAGCGCATATTAATTGAGGCAAAGTAGCGGGCGTCGGTGTTCGAAACTTTTTCTTTTCGCCCCGTCGCTTCAACCCCTTACCGATACGCCGCGCGTAAAGCGTGAACAAGACGACGAGGGATGAAAATCGATTCTTCGGTTCGGCCGTTCGCCGTACAACGTGCACCGTGCGTGCAGCCGATGTAATTAGGCAAATTATACGTTACGATAAATTGGTTTAGCGTACGAAATACATATATATATATATATATGTGTGTGTGTGTGTGTGTGTGTGTTACGCGAATTAGGCCTGTATTTACGACGAAGGGGATGAACAGTGGGATCGTAGGCCCTGTCGCTGGCTCGCGTGTCGACGTCCAATAATTGGCAGGACAAATATTTGACTTCTCGACGCTCGATTGACTGACACTTCACCACTGTTCCCGTCGATAAACACGTGATTCCGTGCGCACGATTTTCAACCGGCCCTCCAGCTTTCTTCCGTCCTGCTCTTTTTCTTTATCCTTCGATAACGTCGCCTGTTTGGACGGTGCGTTAATGCTTTTAAAATTCCTGGCCAAACAATAGCTCGACGATGCCATCCCTCTCGAGTCTTTACGGGGAGAAAAAAAAGAAAAAAGAAAAAGGGCAGAAGGGACAATATTGACAGAGAAACACCGCAACTCCCCCCCCCCTGAAACGCACCCGATCCTCGGTGCACCTTGTAGCGAAACGAAGAGCCAGAGACATATGGTGCGTCGGTTTTAATGAAATTGACGGGGCAAACAGTGCAGCAGAAGTTTCTTAAACGCGGAACGAAACGGGGAGACCGTTTCAATGAACTCGTTCGGGAACGGGACTGGAAAATGGCGAAACCAATATCGAAACCGAGCTTCTCTATCGACCATTTCCGACAAAACAGACCGACGTATCGAGTGAATTATATTTTCCCTGGCCGCCGTCAAGCGTGTTCGTCGTGTAGACGGTCCATGGAGCTCGTGTGGCTGGTATACACGCGAGACGGAATCCCTTTGAGCAGAAGGGAAGGGAAAATCAGACGGTTTCAGGGATAGCCAATACGCCGACGAGACTGGAATATTGCGTCCTTATTGTAATATATTTGTAAGCCACTTCGCGAGACAATTTCACCCGAGGCAGGCACGAACGTAGACAGGTGGATGTACACTGGTATTCCTTCGAGGTATATTATTATATTGCGCCAGAGGGTAGAACGATTATTTGTCGAAAGCTCGACGAACCAAAGGGAGGAAAAGAAAGCGCGCGCGCGAGAGAGAGAGAGAGAGAGAGAGAGTTTTGCGGAGAAGTTCCTCTGTTCCACATTTTTTTTTTTTTTCTTTTTTTTTATTATTTCAACGTTTCTCCGGTCGCACCGGTTTGATAACGGAACTAATAAACGTTTCGTTTCGCGCGCGCTTGTTACACTTTGGATTTGCGGTGAACGTTTCACGATAGATAGGTAAGGTGCGTTGACTCTTTTGCTCGGTCGGAAAACGATCGTTTGTAATTTTTCTCCGTGACGCAATGACTGTAATTATGAATTAAGAGAAGTTACGACTTCCTAGGTAGTAGTTAAGTGGATTTAGAAACGCCGTGGGATTGGTTTCTAACTGATCGTCCGCATAGTTTGCGGGTTGACGTAATGAGTGACCAAGCGTGCAATCGATCTACGTTGATATCGAGGTAAAATTCTCTGGCGTGTAATTGTAACGTGTTGTAGTATTCGTGAAATTGTTTCGGTACATAATTGCTCTGTGCCTTGTGATAATGCAATTTTTATTGTAGGTTTATATGGGTTTTATGTGTCACTGGAATAGTATTATTTTATTTTTTTAGAACACCGAAGAATTATTTTTCGCGTAAAATTGAACCGTGGAGTGTATAATTGAATTCTTTAAAATTTGTGTAATTGTATTATAATACACGTTAAACCTTTAAGCCAGAAAAGTATGAATGTAATAGGATTAGATTGGTGGACGTGAAATATAGTTTCTTCGGGGTTTGAATTTGAGAAATTGCTTCTACGTGAAGGGATTGTAAAGGTAGGGTTCAAAACTATTTTTAATTCTGGAACTAGTTATTTTTATAAATTCGAAATAATAAAATTAATTAGTTATTGAGAAATATTTATAAAATCGCATGAAAATAATTCGATTAATACATATAAACTGTTATTTTCTTAAAGTCTAAAATTGACAAATTGTTTCACAATAAAGAAATTCTGAAAGTAGCGTTCAAAACAATTTTTAATTCTAGAACTAATAATTTTTATAAATTCGAAATAATAAAATTAATTAGTTACTGAAAAATATGTATAAAGTCGCATGAAAATGGTTCGATTAATACAAATAAAATGTCATTTTTTTAAAGTCTAAAATTGACAANTGATAACGGAACTAATAAACGTTTCGTTTCGCGCGCGCTTGTTACACTTTGGATTTGCGGTGAACGTTTCACGATAGATAGGTAAGGTGCGTTGACTCTTTTGCTCGGTCGGAAAACGATCGTTTGTAATTTTTCTCCGTGACGCAATGACTGTAATTATGAATTAAGAGAAGTTACGACTTCCTAGGTAGTAGTTAAGTGGATTTAGAAACGCCGTGGGATTGGTTTCTAACTGATCGTCCGCATAGTTTGCGGGTTGACGTAATGAGTGACCAAGCGTGCAATCGATCTACGTTGATATCGAGGTAAAATTCTCTGGCGTGTAATTGTAACGTGTTGTAGTATTCGTGAAATTGTTTCGGTACATAATTGCTCTGTGCCTTGTGATAATGCAATTTTTATTGTAGGTTTATATGGGTTTTATGTGTCACTGGAATAGTATTATTTTATTTTTTTAGAACACCGAAGAATTATTTTTCGCGTAAAATTGAACCGTGGAGTGTATAATTGAATTCTTTAAAATTTGTGTAATTGTATTATAATACACGTTAAACCTTTAAGCCAGAAAAGTATGAATGTAATAGGATTAGATTGGTGGACGTGAAATATAGTTTCTTCGGGGTTTGAATTTGAGAAATTGCTTCTACGTGAAGGGATTGTAAAGGTAGGGTTCAAAACTATTTTTAATTCTGGAACTAGTTATTTTTATAAATTCGAAATAATAAAATTAATTAGTTATTGAGAAATATTTATAAAATCGCATGAAAATAATTCGATTAATACATATAAACTGTTATTTTCTTAAAGTCTAAAATTGACAAATTGTTTCACAATAAAGAAATTCTGAAAGTAGCGTTCAAAACAATTTTTAATTCTAGAACTAATAATTTTTATAAATTCGAAATAATAAAATTAATTAGTTACTGAAAAATATGTATAAAGTCGCATGAAAATGGTTCGATTAATACAAATAAAATGTCATTTTTTTAAAGTCTAAAATTGACAAATTGTTTCACACTAAACAAATCCTAAAACTAGCGTTCAAAACATTTCTGAATTCCAGGACAAACAATTTTTATAAATACCTAACAATTAAATCACTCAATAGTCAGAAAACGTGCACAGAATCGCACGCAAATTATTTTAATTAAATACCAGCGAAAACGCCGTTTCGTACGCGCCAACTTAATATTTTAATTAAACGCATCATCTTCCGTAACACCTACGCTCGGTGAAACTTTTATCCAAGAAAGCAACAATTCACAAGCACCGGCCCACCAAAACACGTGTCTCGCAACGAAGACAGCCTCTGAATCCAGCGAACCTTAAATCTCAGCACGCGTTAACGTTCGCCGGTTAATTGAAAGAACAAAATCGAGGAAGGGTTGCATCCCCTTTTCGGAACAGCGGCCAGTAACAAGAGAGAGCATAACAGTAGCCGTGGCACGAGCTCGTTCTCCCATTTCCTCGAAACTTTTCACGTAACACGGTTCCCTTTCTACGCGACTTCCGAGGCTTCCTGCACAGACCTCAAAGACATACACGAAGCCGGATGATTTTTCCTGAAAAACCTCTTGCCCATAGTTTGCTTTGGAAGCAGAGATGTTTGGTTAACATGTGTGCCTAATGGCCCGTGCGAAATGGATTTTTAAGGTCTCCGTTTTAAGACGGGCCCGTTGGGAGCGAGCGTACCGCGACCGATCGAAAATCGATGTCGACACTCCGAGATGTCTGAGAGGAGGGAGCAGCGATGATCGAAAGTCGATAGGAACGACGAAACTGTTATCCAGCCCTCGATGGACACATAATGAACGCTCGGTACGCGACAGCAGCGGATATCATCGACTAGCATCGGCTTCAGCCGGCGTTTCCGCTCTGGTGGACGCTTTTTAAATCCGTCTTTCGCGCCTTCACGGTAAATTTAATTGCACCGAAGCGATGGACCGGCGAGCACGGTTAAAGAACCTCGAAGAAAGCTCTTGAGTCTGCGGTCGGGATTATTGAATTACGAGCGGAAACGTTGATACCGGAAGCGGCGTCGCGGGCTGCTCGATAAATGATGCAGCGCTGGGAAACGTTCTGGCCAAGTTAATGAAAGGTGAGGCGGGAGGACGTGAATATTAACGGTTCGAGCGTTTCGGGGGAATATACGAGTCGGAAAGGTTGGAGCGGAGTGTGGAATTATTTGGGAGGATTGGAGGCGTCTTGTTTTGGTTGGTTTTGTATCGCTTCTTGGAGATAGTACGGTTATGAAAATTTCTAATTTGGTTTACTTTATGGTAGTGTTTTTGCTAAATTTGTTAATAATTGGGATAGTTAATTAATATTTATATGTAGTGGTTAGTAGTAGTAATATTTATTTTCTTGATTTTAGATATTGAAAAGAGGGTGTGTGGTTACGTTATATTTCTTTTTTTTAAATTAACTATTTAAGGTATCTCGAATATATCTTGATTGTAATTTTATATTTTCTTTTAGAATAATTTTAATAATTTTTATACTTTTGTTAAAGCAATTTTCATTCTAATTTTATATTTTTTTTAGAATAATCTTAATAATTTTTATATTGTTATTAGAATAATCTTGATTCTAATTTTATATCTTTTTTAGAATAATTTTAATAATTTTTATATTTTTGTTAGAGTAATCTTGATTCCAATTTTATATTTTTTTTACAATAATCTTAATAATTTTTATCTTGTTATTAGAGTAATCTTGATTCTAATTTTATATTTTTTTCAGAATAATCTTAGTAATTTTCATACTTTTATTAGAGTAATCTTGATTCTAATTTTTATTTAAACATTTATAATTACATTATCTTAAGCAATTCTTGTATTTAAGAACTTAATATTTGATCTCCCTTTTTCATCTCTTTACTTCTTTTAAGGCCTGTACTATTTCAAAAAATATAAATCTTAAAACGTCTCTGTTCCAAAATTTACATTTTCCAAATTGTACCATTACCGATGCCAAGCAGACGAACAATATAACATAAAAATAAGTGTCCAAAGTATCCAACACTCCAAAACCCAAACAATCTAAACCAGAAATTTTAATAATCACTGTAAAAGAATTAACTCACCACCACGACCCATCACCGAAACTCAACACAACAGTCCTCAATTTTCCCCTTCCACCTTCTCAAAGAACCAAGAACTCCCAACATCAAAGAATTTCAAACCTCCAACAAAAACGACCCGCCAGCCCTGACGATGGAACGAAATAACGCAATCCAGTTCGTCTTATCGACGGATTAAAAAAAAAAAAAAAAGAAAGAAAGAAACGTATCGAACCGCGCAACAAATGAAACAGCTTCGAACGAGCTCCAGGCCACGCTCAAAAGCGACACTGACGAGTATACCTTTTTATGGGTTTTACAGATCTCTCTTACATGAAAGTAAGAAGGGAGGACCCTCGGATATTAGGTTTCCCAGTGCGGTTTTCAACCACCCACTCGATCGGTTGATCGGTCGACTTTACCCTGGGGAAATCACACTAGATACGAATTGGACCTCACCCTTGAAGGGCTCGCTCGCGCGCGCACGCCCTCCTCTCTCTTTCACCTTTTCGACGTGCTTAAGAGGCGGTCCGCGAGAAAAAGAGAGATCGAAATGGAACATGGACGGCCATTGGCGACATCGGAGACGATACTGTGTATTAATCGGGAAAGGATCTTCTTTCGTTCGTTCGAGCATCCAGCTTCGTGTCTCCTGGGGAACGACACGGGACAAGAAAGGATTATCCGGCAAGTAGTATTTCCCGTTGGTGTATCGACACTTCGGTGATTGCTGCGAATCAATATCTTGGGTTCAAGAAATGATAACGAATTAGAGAGGATGGAGGAAAGTTACTGGCTCAACGATGCTTGCAAACTTGGGGTCATCGAATTCGTGGATTAACTTTGTTTGTTAGGAGTGTTCAGGTGTCTCGGGTATTTTTGTTATTATTCGTTTGTACAATGATAGTGTTATGTGTAATTTGTAACTGGTAGATCGGGTGTCTCTGGTATTTTTGTTAGGCTTGATTTTTATTATTATAACGCGGTGTGTAATTTATAACTGGTAGGTTATTATGCTTTTGTTGTTGGAAACTTTTTTAAGTTTCGTATGACTGTTGTGAATATATTACCTTCAAAAACTCTATTTTAGTCAGTTTTAGAGAATACCTATTTTAACAGATAATTTATTGCGATTTAACGACTACCCTCTCTGATTTTATTATGCATTAGATAATAAGGGATACGTGTCAATAAATAAATCATTATAATAAAGTAAAGAATGAAGTACAGCTAAATCGATTATTTGCTTCGAAGAGTATCTTTGAATTACCCTGTATATCAAACCACTCCAAACTAAGGACGTCCTATATGTATTTTATATTATCAATCCAATAAAACTGATGACACATCGAACGCTTGAAAAAAAACTGATATCGATCAGTACTCGAGAGCTATCTATCAAAGATATATTTAACTCTGCTGTCATTCTCGAGTCTATATGACCCAAAATGAAACTCACTTTTTACATAAATCCTGTATCTTTAAATATTCCTTTATCAGACTCGGTGCATTTAATTTCCGTACACTTCATAAGTAGAAAATATTTTAAAATTAAAGAAAAAAAATATATTTTAACACTCTATGGGACCGTGTGACTTAAAAGTTACAAACTGAGGTATCTGTATTTTAACCCCTCGGCTCCGCTACGGAGACATTCTGTTTTCAACACGATTACGCTCAATTTCCAAACATATGGAAACCACGCCATGATGATTTACAAAATTAATTACAAAATTAAAAACTTATGTTTACGAGAGAAAAAAGGATATTTGTAAAATAAATAAAAACAAGTACTTTCACAAGCAATAGTAATTTTTTCCGATATAATCGAATTTTCGGAATATAATTTTATTTCAAAATAAAACTTCCTTTCTTCAGTGATAAAGAATCGCACGGAGTGCGAAGGGTTAAAAAATTAATTTTGTTTGGTTATCACTGCACTATTAAATTTCATTACTGTACTACTGTAGCGACACCGCGATCCATCTACGGTAATTATTAATTTAAACATTTTCAAATCAAAGTGAAAAACTGTGATCAATCGTAATCTTTTTTCCAATAAGCAGACAAAATTCGGACTATGGAGGGTTAAAAATGTATAACTTAAACGAGAAAAACAACAGTCTTAACATCAAAACTAAGACAATACAAAAAAAAATACAAAAAAATTGAAATTGACATTAACTTTAAGATAAATAACACAACTCGTGTAAATCACGTTGCAAAAGAACCTCAAGACACATTTTCAGGTAATTCAAGTTCTCATTCATCACAGCTAACTAACTCTCTTTCAACAGAACTAAAAATACACCCAACACTTTTCCTCGAAGAACCACCTACTCGGAAATAAATAGTAAATTGCTGCCCCATTCAGTTACCCGCATTAACACAGTCATTTCCCTAAACAAGATTCATTATGCACGGTCGAACCAACGCGAAACAAGCACTTCACGCGTCGCGACAAGTGCGGCGCGAAAACCAGTCGCATAAATCTGGCTCCGCGAGCCGTCTCGGGTTTTATTTTTCGATCAATTAAAACGATTTCCATGGCTCGCGTTCGGAGCGACGCAGAAATTGCTCGAGTAAACCTCGCGTACCACCGGCCGGCCGTGGGGAATCGGCGCGGTCCGCAAAATGGCCGAATCGGGCACGGTCTTCCGGCGTGTAAGGTCGATCGAGAAGGCTCGCCAATAAATCCAACGACCGCGTATCCCCGCCGGTCGAGCGGCCGCCGATAATTTCAATCGATTAACGTTCGCCGACCATTCAATTAGGTTGCACCGGGGGAACGGTCTTTAAAAAACCGGCAAAAATCGCGCGCCGCCTCGTGATACCGGGCCGAGATAGCGGACCAGTATTACCAGACGGAGTATCGCGAGGCGACCGCTACCGAACAGTTGAGCAGCCACCTGCGGCTAACTGTCCCCGTATATATTATCGTATATTAGATTACGAGTCACCTACAGCGGATCTATAAATTTTCTTGCGCGATACCGCATTGATTAGCAAGTACACGCGCATTGCGTGCTTACCATGCAGCCGGGTATCGGTGGATAGGGGATGCAGAAGAAATCTGGTCCTCGGCTGGTCTTTCTTGCCGATCGCCAGCCACACGTTTCGTCTTGTGTCGCATGTCGCCAATTATCTCACGCAACGTCTACTGGGAACGGTTGCGCGTGGAAACGGGGGGGGGGGGGCTAAAGGGTTCGGTGTTCCGTTCGGTATTCGGATCGAGAGATGAGGATTTTTTTTTTGGCAGAGGCTGGAGAGTTGTTCTTCCTGGTGTGTAAAGAGAGGTTGGTTGGTTTACACTGCTTTCCAGAGGAATCTTGATAGGTGAATTCTCGATGTTTCTAGTCTTGTGTATTGTATTTTGGAATACGGTTGGTTGCTTGGGATTGGTTATGAAAAATTGGTGAAACGAGATTATAGGAGAATTATTTAGTGGTGTTTATAATATATATATTGAATATATGTCATGTTGGATGTTATTTGATTGATTTGTGTAAGTGTGAAAATCTCTAGAAGTGGGAGATTTTATAGAGTTGATTGCGTTGGTTTGATAGTCGCGGGAATTTTTATACCTGTAGGAGTTTTCAGTTCTGTTTCGTGTAATTACTGAGGTTTTATTATAGTTAGTTGATGCAGAGGTGTGCAGTCCCTGGGCATTGAATTAGGACCACGTACGGAAATTTCACTTTTATGGCTGTAACGTTGTGTCATGTATGGAAAACTGTCTTTGGTCGCTCGGATTATTACTGAATAGGTTGATAAGGATGTATACATAGCGATTGATTCGTTATATATATAATAAGATAAGTACAATAATAGGAGAAGAAGGTGAAACAAGAAATTGTTTAAAATAATTAATTGATAAATAATATATTGATAAATAATAATTGATTTAAAATAAATGTTGGATACGAACATAATGAGAGGGAATAATTGAAATATGTGATATGTACCACGATTTCGTACCACGTACGAAAATTTCACTTTTATGGCTGTAACTTTGGTCTTTGGTCGTTCAAATTATTACTAAATAGGTTGATAAGGATGTATACATAGCGATTGATTCGTTACTATCGCGATAATAATCAAACTCTGTGATGAGCGACTCCAAAACCAGAAACATCCCCTTGCTCCCATGGCCAGGCAATTCTGCCGACTCGAATGCCATAGAAAATATCCCGAGCTTACTCGAAAGACTGGTTTACGACTCTCCAAGCACCGCGTTATCCGAGTTGAAAACAAAAATTACAGATATTTGGGAAAATAATGAAGATATTAGGTTATCCCGAAAGTTTCTTTCGTTATCTTCTCGCAATAGTTTCGTCTAGCGATGTTTAAATAAACGTTTACCCTTATTTGTTAATCGAGAGATGAATGAAAAAAATAGAACAAAATGAATCCTATATAAAATAATAATATACTGGAAACATAAAAATATTATGCATTACTTTTTAATAAAACGAAAGAAATTTTTGGGACAACCTAATACAAAGCGTATGGTCGAGCAATGCATACGAAGCGTGCCGGAAAGGATTCAAGCTCTCGTCGAAGCAAAAGGTGGAAATACAAAATATTAACGTGTGTTAATAACGTTATGCACAGTAGTAGCGTATTATGTTAGTAGTTAATAAATTATATCGTTACAATTTGAACGGGCCTTTCGATTTTACGGAAAACGTGAGAAACGCTGAAAATTTGTAGCGGTCCTAATTCGATGGCGAGGGACACTAATGGATAATGAAGGTTGATATTTCTGTAAAAACTTATATGTTATGAGTGATTTGAGTATGTGTGATGAGAAGAAAGTCAAAGACGAGTGCGAGTTAGGGTATCCGGATACTCGAGAACTGGGATATAAGATATTGTCTAACAATAAATTGACTAAAGTCAAAAATAAATATTAAACGAGATAAGTCGTGTAATAATAAACTGTTCAGTATAATAATCCGTTCACTGTGGAATTCTGTTATGATCCACGTATTATTCAAATTTAATCCCTTTAATAGGTTAATTATACGAAAAGTGGAAAAAAGGTCGAAGATTAAATAATCTTATTTTTTCTCCAATATCCAGACTTTTTAAAAATAGGCGAAGAAATTAATTAAGCACGGTAAAGGTTAATTAAGATGCTGAACGTTAGATGATAACGAACAGGTTAGAATTTGCCAAGACTCCTTCAGGAGTTTAGTGGTGATAAATTAATGTTTCGGCTAGGTGTGAAACGAAGACTCGTAATCGCAGTTGCTGTGTAACGTTACGCTTTGTTTAATTATCTTACATACTCTATACTCTGTTTGACAAACACGAGTGTTTCTGTGATGAACAATGCAGTGCGCGATTTATCGAGCAACGCGAACTGAGAAACTTCGAAGAAGATGACGAGCTGTTTCTCGAAAGGAGAAATAAAGAAAGCGACTTAATCTGTTGTAAAACGGTGGGTCCTTTCTTTCCTAATTTATAACGAAGCTATTTTCAAGACCATACGGACGAAGTAAGAAATATAGACTGCAGCTAGTTCAGACCACAGGAGACTGCAGTAAACGCGAAGCAGGAAAGCGCAGAAACACGATTTTGTACCACGTTATTTATGATACACGCGTTCAGTATACCAAATATGCTAATTAACGAGTGCACTCTGCAATAAACTATGGGTGGACTACCAACTGTTTCGTCGACGAAATGCATACCAAATGTCTTGTAATTTATGCCTCAACCGATCCCTATGAAATCTAACTAATATCTGTCTAAAAATAATTCTCCAAAACCGTTTAACCGAATAATAATCATCGTTCGGCTCGTAGAATTTGATCACCGAATTTATCAACACCGCTCGAACCCTATCCTATTCATGAATCTTCAGAAAAATACAATCAACTCTATTTCATTTATTTCTGATACCAAAAAATGATATCATAGTTGATAGAGTCGAAGCGAGAGAGTATGTAGAGTGGTTATTTGTTGTCTTTGCGTTGTCCTTGCGTTGTACCTTCTTTCATTCTGTATCGTTTACCGTATTCAAATAAAATCGTTCCTACATCGTAATCTAACCGTAAGCATCGGATAACTAAAAATGGTCGCCATTATTTTTAACAATTTTGTTCAACCTTCCAACCAATTTTTTCGAACAAAGATTCGAACGATGCTGGAAAAGGTGGATCACAGTAAGGAACGAGTTAATTTATCTATCGAATCACCAGAATATGACTCCCCTAGGCCATTGAACAGATCGATGGACATCAATCGACCAAAGGAATGCACTCAGCTCGCGTGTTTCAAGGTCCGGCCCAAGGGAGAGCCAGCCGAGGGGTTGACGAGCGCACGGGCTATTAAATCTTGCCGGGTGGCAAAAACTCCTTCCGAATTCTATTTGTCTTTCCAGCCCTCTTTCCATCTCGCCGCCGCCATTGGGAAGGGAAGTCCAGCCACTTCCGTCGGTTTTCTGAGCCCGTCTCCCGAGTTCCGGCGACCAAACGCTAATCGGTCTAGACTCCGTTCTCTTCGTCCCTACCAGCCCTTCCTGTCCTACGAAATCCTCGTTTCCCTCGGCGGATCTTCCTCTCCTCTGACCATTTCTTCTTTGCCCCCTCCAGCGTCAGAGGGGACACTTTTCTTGCCTCTCGAACGAATGTCCGCGGGACACGTCAGCAATCGCCTGGCTAGATAGATGGAGGATTTCACTCGAACCTGTTCGCCATCCGGAACTTCTGATATCAAGAGCGAAGCTGTCGCCTCCAAAAGTGAAGCTGGACATTTGGACTCCGCTGCTCGGTCTCCGTTTCTTGTCTCGGGGACGAGTTGTCGGCGAATCGTTTGGAATTAAGGCTTGAACTACCGAAGTGGTCGAAACGACCGGTTTGTAATTTTTTAGAGATTCTGTGGATTTACATTTTCCTTTTTTTTTTTTGCTGTTTCCGTGATTTTTTATAGAGATTTTTTTAAATGTTTGTTTTTTATAGTGCATTTTTTGGAATGTATTTGTCGGTTAAATTTCTTGGATAGATGTTGGTATATTTTAGTGATGGTAGCGTATGGACTGTGCTTTTGTGGGTAATAACATGAACTACTTATTTAACGGATCTTGTAAGTTAATTAATTATTGCGAGCTTGAATTAAGTATGACAGAAGACCGTTGTTATTTGGTTCATGGGTTAGTAATTAAATAATCCAAGTATATAGAACTTTTCAAATAACGAAACAATTTCATAAGGGTTAATAGCTATAGACACTAATTTCATTTTATATTTATGTATATTAGCTCGGCAATTTATTCACAATATATAATTTTATCCTATTATAATATTCTGCTACGCATAGCTATAACGATAATTAAATAACAAAATTATAAATTATATTCTGTCAAAAATAAGCAAGCATTCGGGAACTATTATAACTATTATAACTAATATTCTGTTACACGTAGCTATAACGATAATTAAATAACAAAATCGTAAATTAGATTTTGTCAAAAATAAGCAAGCGTTCGGAAACTATTATAACTATTATAACTAATATTCTGTTGCACGTAGCTGTAACGATAATTAAATAACAAAATTATAAATTATATTCTGTCAAAAATAAGCAAGTGTCCGGAAACTATTATAAAAGCACGCTCAACCAAATTCAAAGAAATATATACACTACCACTTAAAAAAAAAGTATCCAGACACTTCCTTATTTTTCATAGAATGTAATTTATAATTTTGCTATTTAATTGTTATTTCTATAGCTATGTGTAGCGGAATATTAGTTATAACTTTTATATATCTATTATCACTAATATTCAGCTACACATAATTATATTCAGCTATAGCAATAACAATTAAATAACAAAATCATAAATTACATTCAGTCAAAAATAAGCAACTGTCCGGAAACTATTATAAAAGTATAAAAAAAAAGTATCCAGACACTTCCTTATTTTTCATAGAATATAATTTATAATTTTGTTATTTAACTCTTATTTCTATAGCTATGTGTAGCGGAATATCAGTTATAACTATTATATATCTATTATATCTATTATAACTATTATATATCTATTATAACTAATATTCCGCCACACATAGCTATAGAAATAACAATTAAATTAAATTGTATCAAAAATGAACAAATATCCGCAAACTTTTCCGCGGTGGCCTGTACATTTCTTCGAACCCGGTTGAGCGTACTTTCAAAGCCAAAGTCTAGTTCCCTAACAAGTGTAAACAATTGCCACTCACGAATAAGCAAGAAAGCTTCCTAAAAAATTTACGACCATTCCATCCTAATAGACGAGGAATGCGATGCGACCATTGGGGCACATAAGTATGTCAATTGACCGAACGAGGGCAAGTGGAAGTCACAGGACAATGAGGCTACGTGAAAATCGACGGTCAAGGTCCGTATTATCGTATCAATGGTCGCTGGAGCAATGCACTCTCCGCGTACTCCGCGTTGTCGAAAGGATGACGAACAGGACTACACAGGACGACACACGAGCAAATGAGGTACTTCGATCGCTCTCCTCATCGCGTTTGTTTCTCATCAACGATGCTCGCATTAATTCGATTCGTGGATGTGAACATTTCGGCGAATAACAGAAATACGCGTGCCTTTGCTGTATTATGTCGAATCAGACTCGACATTCTACTTTGTTCCATTATTTCAAGTTTCGGGATACGAAACGTATTCTTTTATATTCCCCATTTGGGAATTTGGGAATTTTACGTTTACGACTCGGCGTGAAAAATATATTTGGTACGCTTGACAATTTAATTTCGTTTTATATATATCTGTGAATATTGTGTGTAACAGAAAGTGTGTATTTTGTGATTCGTTTCTTTACAACAAACGATCAAAATTGAAATTCATATGTAAGTTGAACGGAACAAAATTGTCATATTTGAAGCTTAATATTTTTTGTTTCTTTTTTATATTGTAATGAAATACGGTACATAAATGCACATAATTTAGAGGTTACAGTAACGATCCGTTAGTTACTCGGTCTTTTGTTTTTTATTCGAATGATTTTACCGATCATTTTATAACGGTACCCATTTGGCACTTTTTCAAAAATATCGAATAGTTTCAAAACAAAATATAATTTCAATATAATTATATTGTTACACAACTTTTTGCGCATATATATAACTTATCCAGCCAAAAATTAAAAAAAAAAAATTAGGCAGTTAATGGAATTGAATTAAATTAAAATAAAAATTTAATTCAATTCCATTAACTCCCTAATTTTTTTTTTTTTATTAAATTTAAATTTAAATTTAATTTAAAATTTAATTCAATTCCATTAACTGCCTAATTTTTTTTTTTATTAAATTTTAATTATTTGAATTGAATTAAAATTTAATTCAATTCAAAATTTCCCATCCAGATATCTTACTACTTACAAAAATGTGAAAAATTCAGCCGAAGTATTAAAAATTTTTACCAGTGGATTATTAAATGTGAACTAGTCGAGTTAAAGTATCGAACGTGGCTCGGACCGCAAAGAATTAAAAGAAAGTGGATCCATTGCATTCCAACCAATCAGATCTGCATTCCTTGCGCTCATTTTACCATCAGCGCACAGTAGATGGGCCAAATCGCGGTAACTCGGTGAATTTTTCACGGAGGAAGTTCCTGTGTTGAATAATTTCGACTAACCGCGAGCATAGGAGTTTCCATTGATCCCAGAGGTCGTCAAACTTTCTATACCTTATCGCGTTCGCGCGATACGCCTGTGAATGGTGTTGAACGCTCGCGACAATGCCCGAGCCCATCGTAGCTCAATATTGACACACCGCCACCTTATCAGGCGACGTATCAATCATACGGCATACTGGGATCAGGAGGAGACCCATTCTCAAACGTTTCACTCGACCAGGAACAGAGAAAAGGATCGAGGAAAAAGTGAGACTTCTTCAGACACTTCCACGTTAAATAACACCATCCACGTGTGCTAATGGCAAATCTATAATGGTCCCTGAAAGGATTCGTGAGATTTTTCCTCCTGGTTCCAAGAATTGCGCTTCTTGCGAAAGAGAATAGTCAACTTGAAGCGGTAAAAGGAAAGAAATAGAATGAATTATGGTGATTTCGAATAGACGGTTTTGTTTAGATCAAGGAGGTTCCAGTATATCAATTATTATATCACTGTGGATTTATTGGTAACCGTGTTATTAAATAAGCAACCACCAAAGAAATAATTTATACAATAAGACGCAAAAATTAGAATTAATCAGCGTTGGATCGGTAGAAGTAAGAAAAATGGGATAATGACAAATATATAATGGTCCCTGAAAGGATCCGCGAGATTTTTCCTCCTGGTTCCAAGGATTACACTTATTATGATGATTTGGAATAGATGGTTTTGTTTAGATCAAGGAGTTGTACAATTGTTATACCACTGTGAATTTATCGGTAACTGTATTATAAAATAAGCAACCACCAAAGAAATAATTTATATAATAAGACACAAAAAATAGAATTAATCAGCGTTAGACCGGTAGGNAGAGAAAAGGATCGAGGAAAAAGTGAGACTTCTTCAGACACTTCCACGTTAAATAACACCATCCACGTGTGCTAATGGCAAATCTATAATGGTCCCTGAAAGGATTCGTGAGATTTTTCCTCCTGGTTCCAAGAATTGCGCTTCTTGCGAAAGAGAATAGTCAACTTGAAGCGGTAAAAGGAAAGAAATAGAATGAATTATGGTGATTTCGAATAGACGGTTTTGTTTAGATCAAGGAGGTTCCAGTATATCAATTATTATATCACTGTGGATTTATTGGTAACCGTGTTATTAAATAAGCAACCACCAAAGAAATAATTTATACAATAAGACGCAAAAATTAGAATTAATCAGCGTTGGATCGGTAGAAGTAAGAAAAATGGGATAATGACAAATATATAATGGTCCCTGAAAGGATCCGCGAGATTTTTCCTCCTGGTTCCAAGGATTACACTTATTATGATGATTTGGAATAGATGGTTTTGTTTAGATCAAGGAGTTGTACAATTGTTATACCACTGTGAATTTATCGGTAACTGTATTATAAAATAAGCAACCACCAAAGAAATAATTTATATAATAAGACAGAAAAATTAGAATTAATCAGCGTTAGACCGACAGAAGTAAGAAAAATGGGATAATGACAAATCTATAATGGTCCCTGAAAGGAACCGTAAGATTTTTGCTCCTGGTTCCAAGGATTACGCTTCTTGCGAAAGAGAATAGTCAACTTGAAGCGGTAAAAGGAAAGAAATAAAATTAATTACGGTGATTTGGAATAGACAGTCTTGTTTAGATCAAGGAGGTTCAAGTATATCAATTATTATACCACTGTGAATTTATTGGTAACTATATTATAAAATAAGCAACCACCAAAGAAATAATTTATATAATAAGACACAAAAATTAGAATTAATCAGCGTTAGACCGACAGAAGTAAGAAAAATGGGATAATGACAAATCTATAATGGTCCCTGAAAGGAACCGTAAGATTTTTGCTCCTGGTTCCAAGGATTACGCTTCTTGCGAAAGAGAATAATCAACTTGAAGGGTAAAAGGAAAGAAATAAAATTAATTATGGCGGTTTGGAATAGACAGTCTTGTTTAAATCAAGGACGTTCAAATAAATTAATTATTATACCGCTCTGAATTTATCGGTAACTGTATTATTAACCGTTTAAATGGGTTATTTAAGAAATCTGTTCAAAAAATGCCAATTGGAAGACAGCAGGCTTTTCTTACTTCAGAAAGAAATAGAAATATATAAAAGCGTGATGATTATGAACACGGTTTTCGTTAATTTGTATTTTTTTGTATTTGTATTTGTATTTTTCGATTTTGTACAATTTTTACAAACAATAATTCTAATAATGCATTGCCATAAACCGATGCAGTGGCGTTTTTATTGTCAGACATAGAATACGAGCAGCGCAATCGAATTTCTTGGCACTAAATCGGTTAAACAAGCAATCACCGAAGAAATTATTCATGTAATAACGTAGGATAATTAAAATTAGCCAGTGTTGGACCGGTAGAAGTAAGAAAAATGAGATAATGGCAAATCTATAATGGTCTTGCGAGATTTTTGCACCTAATTTTAAAGATTCCACTTCTAAAATAAAACATTCAATTTAAAAGATAAAAAGAAAGAAATAAAATAACGATTATTTGGAACAGATAGTCTTGTTTAAATCAAGAACGTCCAAATACATAAATTATTGTACCATCATGAATTTATCAGGAACCGTATTATTTAATAAGCAACCACCAAAGAAACAATTCACACAATATGACGAAAAAATTAGAATTAACCAGTATTACACCAGTAGAAATAAGAAAAATGAAACAATGACAATTCTATAATGGTCCCTGAAAGGATCCGCGAGATTTTTCCTGCTGGAAGTGCACTTCTTATGAAAGACAACATCTTTCTCGAAAGGTAAAACGAAAGCTTTCGACAGCTGAATGAAGATCGATAGGAGTAATTCGATTTAATGTGACAATTTCTCCTATGAAGCAACTAAAAATGTATCTAATCTCAATACGGTGGATGTAACTTGGCCTGGATACGATTGTACGTGAATATGATTATAGATAAATAGAGACTTTGGAGCAGTGTTTTTCAACCTTCTCCGAATCGCGATCCCGTTCTTCGACAGCCAAGTAACGACACTTTATCACATTAATATATTTTATCTTCAATGAATCAATGGATTGAAGAAAAGTACTGCAATCGTGCCATAGCAAATAATTAAAAGGGTATAATATATTTAGTATATGTAAACGCGGTGTTTTAATTCTTATTTACGCTCTTAATATTTTTTAAGAATCTTCTACTGTGTATCTTAAGTAATTTCCTTTTACTCATAAAAAATCAGTAGTTAATTCCGCTACGATCTTCTAAGTTAACTCTCTTTTCGACATAATCGCGCTCTCGTTTCACTAAAAAAGATCCTAGCTTCGAGAAAAATGTGTACGGCATAAAATCAAAACCAGAAAACTCGAATACCAACGATAGATACAAATAGGAAATTTTTCATATTATATTTTTCATATTTTTCATATTTTCCTAGAAAATAGGAAACACGATTGTGTGAAAAATGATCGAAGGACCGCAGCAGGGTTAACACTAGATTTACGGACCATAGCTGGATCGTTTCGATGGGTACGTTAAAAGTTTTGTTTTAACAATATTAGCTAATTTTATTTTAAATTAACAAATTGTTGTCACTGCAGGAATATTTAGCACATTTTTGTATATAAATTTCATGTTGAATGTACATTTTCCCCGTGTGTACTTGTTAATATTAAGCGCGAAATTTGAAATCCGTCAAATTGACGGGTTCCGTGAATCTGGTGTTAAACCAGCAGAATATCGCAAACTTTCAAGGATTTAAGAAAAACCTAAAATTTCGTACAAAAATAATCGCAACTGTTTAAGAATACTCAGGATGACCGGTCAAGAAATATTTTAGGATCGCGATTTACAGGTTGAGAACCCGGGTTCTAGAGCGTGATCCGTCCGGACATGCAGTTTTCAACAGGGTTAATATAGGTTCGTACAAATACTTGAGCGAGCGATACAACGTGTCTTTGATAAGATGAACACCCTGATAGAGATGTTTCGGTTGTGATAACTGCATAACAGGCTGCATAATCAAACGCTGTCTTCACACCGGTGGAAAACTGGAAGAACTGCTTCGCTGGGTCCATGACTGGCGGATTGAAATATTATTGAATCCCGAGGAGGATCTCTTATAGAGGGATTGGATGAAAGAATATTTTTAGAAAATTGACTTTCATGAAAATGGCGTTGACGGAATAGTGTAAGAAATAAATTATGTTGATTCGAAAGAGACAATCTTGTTTAAATCAGAGGCGTCCAGGTGTACAAATTACTATTTCATCTTGAAGATATATATCATTCTATTATCGAGTAAACTACCATAGAAGAAATAATTGAAGAGCTTTTTGGCAAAATGGTTCGTAGAACAGGATGGTGAACTGAGTGAATTACATCGAAAGTTTTTCAAATTTTAGATTTGGTCTCTTTTTCTTTTTTTTAATTTATTGGGGCATTTAACCCTCTATGGCGCCGTGTGACTTGAGAGTTATGGCAGTCAGGCGTCAGAAGTCGCTAATTTCAATAACTCAACAATAAATTAAATAACTTATACTCTAACGTTAATTCTAATGCTAAATCTGATGTGGACTAACAGTAATATTGCTGCAATTAATGTTAATTAAGAGTGGAATATTGGAACGAAATTTTAAGGGTAGTTTTTTGGGTATTTACTGACTAAGAGAAAGCTCATAGACCTATTTTTCCAGAAAGCTGCTCAATTTATATAATATGACACAACGACTAGAATTAATCAGTGTTAAACTAACAGGAATAAGAAAAATAAAATAAATAACAAAGGGTTACAATGAACAAACTGAAAATTTTAAAAATTGCCACAATACGGCGTCACTCCTCTCGTATCAATTCACTCGTCCTAACTATCTTTACAGACGATTCTACAAACCGAAAAATCAATTTTTCCAATCATCTGATACAAAAAATCTCTCATACCTAAAAATCGGAAATTGAAACAGGTTTAAAACAAATGTAAAATTTATATGAACAATCTGTATTTATATCAAACTGAATCACTAAGAACTAATTTAATTTTCAAACATCTGCTGTTAAAAAAATGGACGGTAATTTTAAACCGGAAAGAACTGGGCTCAAAACTCAACAAACCAAATAATATCGCTTTGAGCGCACAATAGGAACAGAGACGACGTCTTGAAAATATCTCTTTCCAAAGTAAAACTGTCGGGTGACGGGGACCAATAATTACAAATAAGGGCTGAAACAAAGATACTCGGCTCCGTTTCTACGAACCGCGCGCGACCAAGAAGAAGCTGGCCGCTTCTTCGAATGACTCTAAACTCTAAACGTCTCGATACGGTTCGTATCGTTTCGCCGTTGTCCTATCTTAAAGGGCCGTTGTCGCGGCGATAGCTCGTTATCATTTCACGAATAACAGTTCTGGAAATTGGCCGCGCGAGCGTAGATACGAGACGCTGACCCGTGTAACCACACGTCATCCATGATCGCGCGCTCGCGAGCGGCCAACCTAAGTATAGGTGTCCCTCGAACGCATCGTTCGAGGCTGTAAAACACGGCGTCGAATGAAATACTGCGGAAACCGGCGATGTTCCCACTCCGAATGTGTTATTTACGCCTTTCCGCGTTCACGTGGGCCCGCTATATCTCGTTTATTTTTTAATTCCATGGAATCCATCCGCGTGATTAATGCGAATGCTGGCTTGCGCAATTTCTGCGTCTTTCCGATGTATGTTTCAGCTCGAGTCGAGCCGGAAAGCACTGGTGGCCGAAGCAGCAAACGTGCAAGAAACTGATGAGAAGAAAGTTAACGAGATTACGCGGGTAAGAAACTGTGTGTGATAAGAGAACTGGCGGATGAGCGCGGAATCGGGGTTCGGAGATAGAGAGTTATTGTACCGTCGCTTCGATGACCGAGTTTCTTCGTGCTTCTCGTCACTTTGGCATGGTCGCACGGTTAATTAATTGATTAATTGATAAACGGGAGGGTTAGTGATGGCACTGAACAAACTGTGATACGATACGCATAATATTGAGATTCGTCTTTAGTACACGGTGTGCAGTGGAACTTTTGCACCGCGACGGTAAGTTCCAACACTTGTGGGGACATCGATGTGTTTCAAAATCGTGGATGTTAACCCTTTCGGTAGGAGCGTCGGATATATCCGGCGTACATCTGATGACCTGTGTGTACGAGCGTTGGATATATCCGGCATCCATCCGATGACCTAGTGCTACTTATATAATTAATACAATTTTATATAAAAGTTTTTTAATATTAAAACTATAAACGACACTTGCTAGAAGAAAGATTGTTCTATCGAGCACAGTTCTTATTTAACGCTTGGAAAAATTTTTATACAGAAGAGGACCGACCACGCGCTATGTCTGCATTTTCGTGTGTACACTGGGAGCGTTACAGTGGGAGCGTTACAGTGGGAGCGTTACAGCGGACAGAGCGCTCGTACCGAAAGGGTTAATGACAAAGTGTTTATTTTTAAGTATCAGAAAACACGATCTTAGTTACTGAATTGTAAAGTATTGATATTGGAAAGTTAGTGAAAATGTGAAAAAAATATCTCGGAGATCTGTTTATCACGAAAGTTCATTTTCTGCAACGTCGGTGGTCTTAGACCTATGGTAACTTTAAGGAAGAGCTACCCTAGAAGCACCACCACCAAGTGTCTTCGCCAATAGCGACTGACTTTAGAANCATGGAATCCATCCGCGTGATTAATGCGAATGCTGGCTTGCGCAATTTCTGCGTCTTTCCGATGTATGTTTCAGCTCGAGTCGAGCCGGAAAGCACTGGTGGCCGAAGCAGCAAACGTGCAAGAAACTGATGAGAAGAAAGTTAACGAGATTACGCGGGTAAGAAACTGTGTGTGATAAGAGAACTGGCGGATGAGCGCGGAATCGGGGTTCGGAGATAGAGAGTTATTGTACCGTCGCTTCGATGACCGAGTTTCTTCGTGCTTCTCGTCACTTTGGCATGGTCGCACGGTTAATTAATTGATTAATTGATAAACGGGAGGGTTAGTGATGGCACTGAACAAACTGTGATACGATACGCATAATATTGAGATTCGTCTTTAGTACATGGTGTGCAGTGGAACTTTTGCACCACGACGGTAAGTTCCAACACTTGNATATAATTAATAAAATTTTATATAAAAGTTTTTTAATATTAAAACTATAAACGACACTTGCTAGAAGAAAGATTGTTCTATCGAGCACAGTTCTTATTTAACGCTTGGAAAAATTTTTATACAGAAGAGGACCGACCACGCGCTATGTCTGCATTTTCGTGTGTACAGTGGGAGCGTTACAGTGGGAGCGTTACAGCGGACAGAGCGCTCGTACCGAAAGGGTTAATGACAAAGTGTTTATTTTTAAGTATCAGAAAACACGATCTTAGTTACTGAATTGTAAAGTATTGATATTGGAAAGTTAGTGAAAATGTGAAAAAAATATCTCGGAGATCTGTTTATCACGAAAGTTCATTTTCTGCAACGTCGGTGGTCTTAGACCTATGGTAACTTTAAGGAAGAGCTACCCTAGAAGCACCACCACCAAGTGTCTTCGCCAATAGCGACTGACTTTAGAAATTTAGAGATGATTGAAACCTTCGTGTCTCCTACATTTTTTTTTTTTCCAAACGATAGAATTAATTTGACTGCAATAAATATTAAACTAGAAGCTCAGTCGTATTTCCAAAGTCGAGTCGTTCATTTTCCTTTATTCGTTAGTACGCAGTAAATATTAAAATTCGATATGAACCCTTCTCACCATTCCAAGCTAAATCTCCTAAAATCAGACCTCTGATCCTGAATTTTAAAATAAACGAAGTCCCGCCTCACCTGATCAACGTTCGCAACACCCGTCAACCCCACGCGTCGCAACACCGGAACTTAAACGCCCGAGAAGTTTGACCCACAGCTAACGCGACATCGGCCAGCGAGCGTAATCTCGTTTCAAAAACTAGACGGCGGAATTTGAATGCGCGTGCAGGCACGCACATTTTAACACTCGATAAGCGGCGTAATTGATTAACAACGGAACGGAAACGTGCGCATTTCCTGCGACCCGGTGGGTGGCAAGGGGGTGGGGCACCGTGTACGAGCAACGAATTAACAGGGCTCGCTAATGCACCGGCATCGTTATCGGCCGGTGAATCGAGATTTGAAGCACCGGGAAGCACGACGAGGTACACGGCCACGCACGTGATCGATCGTGCTTAAGTGCAACGAACAAATTTGTTCTTTGAGTGCTGAATCATGCATCAATAGACTTGCGATACACCCCGTACACGGGGAGGACCAGCGCCGAGAAATTTGTGTGTTGGAGCGGCACACCGTGAACATCATCGAGCGCACGTGTGTTTTCCCCGGTTCCAGTCGAAGATATAGGTTCATCTTCATCCTTTATCCCCGGCTAGCAGCCTGCATTATTTCCGTGTCGAACCATGGGAAGAGAGGGCTTTTCAGGGGCTAACGATGAGTGCATTCCGCAAAGTGCATCGATGTGTCGAGGGAACTTAACGTCCCCGGTGAAATATGTTTTTCGCGTTACACGTTGTCGATTGGGATTTCAGACGCCGAGAGATGTTTACCGGCGATCTGTTTCGAAATTTCGTGGACTTGGAACTGAAAGCTGACGCGTACACGAGCTCGAGTACTGGGGAATTGGAATTGCTTTTATTACTTAACACTGGAACTATCGGGGATAAAAGTAGACTTACGTTTAGTATCTAGAAAAATATTTATATATATTTTTAACAGAGAATCATGGAAAATTTGCTAAAAATTGTACAGAGTAAATTTGTAAACTTTCTATGAGAAATTATTAATCATTTTGACCACTTTTATTCCGATTCAAGTACTGTTATAATTTAATCTCATTCGGTAACCCAGTCGAATGAAAAAAGCAAAAAAGCTTGGAGATTATTTTCTCTTCTCTAAAATTCACACTGTTCATGAATAAATAGAGAAATTAGTTATATAGTGTAAAGGTGCTACACAAAAAAATTGAAAAATAATTCTATTACAGTCTAAGACTATCAACAACACGGATATATCACATAACAAATGTTTACAAATTTTATCTTCACAACTTACTTATTGCTCAAAATAACTACAAACCTCGCAACTGTAATGACCTCACAATCGTATCAAACTACGCGTTCCTACTCCAAGACAAAGTGAAACGATAACGCGAAGACACAAAGACCCACTTCGACAATTATCGCTGCACTCCACGCTCCGCGATGAAGAGCAAAGCCTGGACTTCATGTTCGACTCAGAGTACAAAAAAAGACTTCCATTTTCCCTAAATACCTCCACGGGCCGGCCGAGTTGCTGACGTGGAATCGCAATACACTCCGTATAAACCAACGAGGTACGTACGGAATCACGAGCACAGGAACCGCAACGATGGGGTAGATGTGCTCTTTCACGATAGATAGCGATCAGCCACGGGTCTCGCTGCTTTATTCTTTATTCCGCGCAGGGAGTCCAGGAGTGGTTGGATCAGCCAGATAGAGGCGGCCAGTCGAGCAGCCAGGAAAGATAGCAAGGAAGGAAGGAAGGAAGGAAGGAAACGATGGAAAGGGGAGAAGAGACAGGGAACATCGGGCGGACACGGCCGGCAGGGGGTGAAAGAAGACGGTGAAATTCTCGTTTCACGGAGACTCGGAGAGAAAAGTATGTCGGCTACCGTGAATTATGATAAATATCGCGGCTGTGACGCTGCGATTTTAGAGGAATCGCGCACGTGTGCGAGCACCGGCGCAAACACGCCTTTAACCCGACATCCTTTTCGATCTCCCTCGGGCTATCCGCCATACATACAGAAAGCAGCCGCGGAATCTTTCGGCCACGAGCTAAGCCGAATACCGTATGCGGGCCGTGTACGACCGAACAAGCTGACCCCCCGGTGTCAACTGGAAGGTCGTACGGCTCATCGCGGCTATCGAGAATGGAGCTCGTGATGCATCGGTCCTTGTTAGCGACTCGAGTGGACGAACGACGTCTGAGAACAGGACGATACAGGATTTTTCGGCCGGACCTTGATTTCTCGACGGTTCTGTCGCTCGCGTGGAAATAGTTGGTTGATGGGACGTTGGAAAATTGGGCGGTGGAAAATTGTGGTCGTTGCAGGGGTGGTTTTGATGTTGATAGAAATTTTGTACAGAATTGGGACGGTGAGGATTAATCTCTTTGCTGCGGCGAGATTTTTCGCGGAGTTGTATTATTGTATATCCGGAGGTGGTTTGTGTTAGGTAATTATGTTATAATAAATATATGAATGAATACATTAGGGTTTTGTTCATGAGGTTTGATCATATCGTGTGAACGTATGTTTTCATTGCATAAGAATGGTGTATAGAACTTTCAACGAGTGAGAAATAAGTGAGCCACTGTAGCGGCGTACCGTAAAGAAAGAAGGCATCCGCGAAAGCTACTATAGTGTTTTAGTAGCTAAATATTTAAAAAATATATAATTTTCCGTCACTCGATGATTAATATTAATGTTCGATGCAGATGTGCGATTTTTGTCGGCGCGATCTCGCTGAGATCGTGTGTTTTGTCTTCGTTGCGTCTGACTTGGAAAATAAAGAAAGATATATGATCGCGGCGAGTGATCCTTAATATTTCATCGTCGGGTGACAGAAAATTTTTTTTTTTTTTTTAATTTATGCGTTATTTTCTGCATACGGAATTTTGGGAACTAAAGGTTGGTAAAAGTGAAAAAGAATTATTTAAATCGAACGTGCATTGAAGGTACTGACACACATTTTATTACACTTCGTTCTTTTCTTCTTAAAAGCAACAAATTATCCCTGCACTTGACTCACAGATCATAAACTGCACACCTTATTATTATTCAAACAAAGAACAAAGCACAGTTGCTTAGTACTGCTCCAAATACACAAAGTGCACCATACGACGATCTCGAAAAGACCACCTCACGCGAAAGTGGCTCCTTTTAACTCCAAAGCGGCGTATTTTCAATTAAGATAAAACAAAACAAAAAAAACAAGCAAGAAAGAAAGAGAACAGAAAGAGAATCCGCAGCACTAAAATTTCAAAGGCAGCGACTCGAAAGGGAAAAAAAGCACCCGTTGGCTCGCAAAGCGAACGAAGGCACACACGTTTTTCATTTTCCCCGACAACAGTCATCGAGCAGCAGGTAAGTTCCCGTCTCCACGAAACAAAAAGAGACACGTCGCGAAGAGAAAGAGAAATTGAACTGAAAAAAAGAAGGAAAAATACGAAAAAAAAAAAAGAAAACGACTTAATGCCAGCGCCTTTTCCGCCATATCTGAAAGGGTGCTGCCCGCGAGGGAGGTAGTCGAAGGGTCAGATGGAAAGAGGAGCCACGAAGGAATGAGGAACGAGGACACGAATAGCTGGAGCAAAACAATTACCTACCCTTCCTGCTCGCCGGGGGCACATTTTCACCCCTCAAAACGTGGGAAGGAAAGCCACCGCTTGAGGTATGCGAACTACCCCCAATAGGGAACCTTGGTACACGCGCGCCTAAACGTATCCACGCACCAAGCGTGTCCATGCATGAGTGTTTATACACTGGCAAAGCCATCGAAACGGTGTCGTGGATGTGTGCTACTCCCAGTACACGCATAGGCATTCCTCATCCTCTGGGTGGGCATTAGCACGACCCCATGGGAGCGAGCTGGGGCTCGTTTTATGGTTACAACACGACGGAAACGCGGTAAAACAGACAGGTGGAACGGAACGTGCACGTATACGCGTACGGTGACAGCCGTGAAAGAGCGAGGGAGATCGATGCGACGATGGTGGGCGAGTGTGTACGTACGGGGCGAGGCGAAAATCGCGGAGTAACCGGTTGTCGGGCAAGTGATCCCTGCAAGTGTACCGAGATCGTGGAAGCTTGCCTTTTTTATTTCGATTTTAGGAAGTGTCCGAATGTGGGAGTTGGTATAGTTGTAGACAGGATGTAGCGGGGTTGTAAATTAACCCTTTGCAGTCGTGTGTGACTCGAGTCCAGCTCGATATTTCATTTTGCTGTATTTCTTTCAGTTTTGTAATATGGAACACCTTTTTTATTTCAATTTTAGGAAGTGTCCGAATGTGGGAATTGGTATAGTCGTGGACACGATGTAGCCAGGTTGTAAATGAACTCTTTGCACTCATGTATCGATATGTTCCATTTTGCTCCATTGCTTTCTGTTTCATAATATAGAACATCTTTTTTTATTTGGATTTTGGGAAGTGTCTGAATGTGGGAATCGGTATAGTTGTAGACAGGATATAGCGAGGTTGTAAATTAACCATTTCCACTCGTGTGTCGATATGATCCATTTTGCTCTATTTCTTTCAGTTTTTTAATATAGAACACCTTTTTTATTTGGATTTTAGGAAGTGTCTGAATGTGGGAATCGGTAGAGTTGTAGACACCATGTAGCGGGGTTGTAAATTAACCCTTTGCAATCGTGTGTGTCTCGAGTCCAGCTCGACGTTCTATTTTGCTCTATTTCTTTCAGTTTTGTAATATAGAACACCTTTTTTATTTGGATTTTGGGAAGTGTCTGAATGTTGGAATCGGTATAGTCGTAGCCAGGATGTAGCGAGGTTGTAAATTAACTCTTTGCACTCGTGTATCGATATGTTCCATTTTGCTCCATTTCTTTCAGTTTTGTAATATAGAACACATTCTTACCGATTAGAAATAAATTTCATCGATTTTTATCAATGTATATGTTTAATTTTTGTGAAACCTATCTGAAACGATCTGAAGAAAAATATATAGCTCTATTCTAATAAAATGTTATTTTAATAAAATTCGACCTTCCTATCTTATTAAATAATAAAGTAAAATAAAATTGCCTTTGTCAAAAGTATGTGCACCTTCGTATCGTGCAAAGTTCATATACAAAATTTTCCCATCTTCAATACGCGAATAAATAAAATATGCAAGTATTAAATTATTTTTTTACGCTACAAATTCCATCTAGAATTTTAACATAATTTAACTGCGAGCAGTATTATACGTTTTAAAAAATATTCTGCAATTTCCAGAAACATATAACACTGGAAAGACCCACAAACAGTGGCAATTACGACTTTTGATTCTAAATTAAAACCGTGATTCATCTTGATGCATAAATTACAATTCGGCATTACTCCGAAGAAAGCATATTCCTATAATATATTTTCAATAAAAATCACCAGTCCGGAATGCATGGATGCTCGCTTCAGTGGCTGTATACGCATTCAAGGTTCGTTTATATTGGTCAGACAAGGTTTCCAATATTATTCCCCGCGTTATTTAACCAGACGCGCGAAAGCGAAATTTACACCGCAATCTGAATATTTTTCTGCAGAAACACCCCGTGTCCTCTGTTCCACGGTGACAAGAAATTAACGAAGCGGCGAACCGAGCTGTAACTTACGATCCCTTAAATCAATTTGTTTTCCACCGACTATTTGCATAACCACGGAGTTCGATTCTTTTTCTTTCTCTTTTTTCTCTCTTTTTAGAAAGAATCGCACAATTTTCACCGTAAACCGTATATACGTTCGCGAAAGCATAGAGATGGCCGAAAAGTAGGCGCACGCAGGGAAAAAAAAAAAAAAAAAAAAAAAAACCGAACACAGTCGGGCGGTTAACAGTTTTGTAAATTGAAATTTACGAGGCACCGCGGTTCCCTATTCAGCCCTCCTTATCATCGGTTCAATGGCAGAAGCATGAATAATTCAGCTTCCACGGTGGACCCGGGTACCGCGTGGTTTCTTTCCTCCCCCGTTTCCACGTCTTTTTCTCTGTAAATTAAACGGCGCGACGATCATCGACGAACATTCCCACCGGTCGGTGTTCAACGAGAATCGCTCGAGCCCCGAGGCCGCCCGTCGTCACGCGATTATTAATGCTTCTGTCGTTTGGTCGCCTCTGTCAGAGGTTAGGACTAAATTTAAAGGAACGAGGACGTAACCGTGGACTTCTTCGCTTCGATTGGTAGGCCGGGACGAATAAATCTGAACGGAACGTCTGAAGTCTGTATTTTGTGCTGGTTTACGATTTTTCGGCCCGTTTTATGCGCGACGAGATGGTTTGGATGGTCGGTGAGGAATGGAACCTGTTGCGAATCGATATTCCAAAGAGAAAAGGTCTCGATGACATAACACTGGGAGTATCGACGATTAAGGTATATATAAATCTGAATAAAAAATACGGGACGCAGGAGGGACAGAGATTTATCTAGTACGTATGAAATTAACAATCATGGAGGATCTTCTGAGAAGTGACGTAAGGAATTCGGAATTTTTGTGAGAATTTGGTCATTTTGGATGGTTTGGGGGTTCCAGTGTTGATGGGGGACAAGAATTTTTAAAGAGAGTTCGGAATTTTTAAAGAAAGTTGAGAATTTTTAAAGAGGGTCGGAATTTTTAAAGAAAGTTGAGAATTTTTAAAGAGAGTTGAGAATTTTCAAGGAGAGTTCAGAATATGTAAAGAAAGTTGAGAATTTTTAAAGAGAGTTGAGAATTTTTAAAGAGAGTTGAGAATTTTCAAGGAGAGTTCAGAATATTTAAAGAAAGTTGAGAATTTTTAAAGAGAGTTCAGAATTTTTAAAGAGAGTACAGAATTTTTAAACAGTGTTCTGAATTTTTAAAGAGAGTTCGGAATTTTTAAAGAAACTTCGGAATTTTGAAAGAAAGTTGAGAATTTTTAAAGAAAGTTGAGAATTTTTAAAGAGAGTACAGAATTTTTAAACAGTGTTCTGAATTTTTAAAGAGAGTTCGGAATTTTTAAAGAGACTTCGGAATTTTGAAAGAAAGTTGAGAATTTTTAAAGAGAGTTCTGAATTTTTAAACGGAGTTCAAAATTTTGATTAAAAAAAGGAAAGTATATGTAAAATCTCGAATTGCAGTTCTAATTAAAAATTTGTTCAATATTTATCTAATTTTCTAAGACATTGTGTTGTACAAAATTGCGGTTCGTGTAAATCTACTAATTTATTATTATTATGATACTCTTATCATACTCAAGTAGTTATATAAACAGTACATAAACAGAAATGAGGAAATTAAAAAAAGACAACAGTGAAAGAAAAATAAATCATAGATGTTCATAAAAGTGGCTCAGCGCTAAAACTACCGACGATCAAAATGTATTTATTTGTATCGAAGAAATTAAAATGAACGATACATTAACAAAATAATACATAATGTAAGGAAACAGAAAATCACAAAGAAATCTGCCAAAGCTACTCTACTAAATTTACAAAACCTCCATAAAAAATTAAGAATTGATCATTTTTTGCCATTTTAATAGTTTCAGTATTAATTACTGTCTCTAAGATAACATCCACAAAAATGAATCTATGTAAAATAAAAATTCGTACATTTTTGGACCATTAAGTTAAAGACAATTTGAGCGTCAAAGGCTTAAACACAGAATCAAGAAACTGTTTAATTAAAATCCAAACAAATTACAACCACTCTCCTCGAAACCTATCTTTCCCTAATCCACCGTTAAAAAAGAAAGCATAGGTAGGTCACATTTCAAACACATTCCTCAGTTTCAGGGTGGAATCACGATCGACGAGAACGTCCAGGCAAACCCCGATGAGCCTTTTTCTCACAATAAAATCCGCCGAGGCTCGACTCGAGTGAAGGTCGAGAATTACAACCTACTCCATCGAATAGGTGACAAGGGTTGAGCAGCGAGCGAAACAAGAACAAAGAAAGAATCGTGAATGGACTAGTGAATTTAAATGGAAGTCGGACTCCGGGTCGCGGAGAAGCGCGAATCGGGGCGAACGGACGTAAAAAAAAAAAAGATAAAAAGAAGAAAGAAAAAGAAAAAAAAATATTAACGAACAGGAGAAACGACGAAACGGAGAAACGAAAGAGCGAACGACTCGCATGGCCGAAGTCCGACAAATGGGTGGTTGGAATTCGTGTAAAATTTAAAGGGTCCAACGCTGCGTGTATTTCGCGATCTCTCGGCGCTGCACAATTTTTCCTCGCCGCGCGTTTAGCGAGCCCCGCGTATAAACAACGAGCAAACACGGTGAATTTATATTCCGGTAATGGCTCGTCGATGGGGGGACGGGACAAGAAGGAGATTCGAAAAACGAAAGCAACGGGGCGGGCAGAAGAGTGTAGCGAATTTCCATATTTCATCCAAGTTTCTGCTACATGATTTACGTTGAACGTATTAAAATGAAAATGTTATCGACCAAAATGTTCCCCGAAGGGGGACAATGCCGTTAATATTATGACGTAATATATGAAATGTCTGTTTAAATGCTCGTTACTTTTTAAGCGTTTTACGTTTTAAAATGCATCATCTGAACGCAATATATTTCGCAAAAAAAGGTTAAGTATCGGAGACAGTATTCTGAAGGATGAAACGTTTTAAAAACAGGAGACAACGGGAAATACGGTTTGTGATTTTATAATAATCGAGAGGTTCGACGATTTATGCAAACGAGATTAATAAAGGATGTTGGTCAACCGATACGCTGGATTTTATAAAGTTTTGCGCTGAGCCGGTGGACTCGTATTTATTCATTTGTTAACTGGTGATATTCGTATTTAGGGGGTCAAATAACTATTCAGATTATTAAATACAAACGTTATTTCGTACTTTTTTCACAGTTAGAGAATCTAAAAATATGGGACAAGTATTTTTTTTTAATTCCTGATATTCATATTTAAGGGATGAAATAACCTTCCAAAATTGGAGGCTGGAAAATTATTTATTAGAAACGCTTATTTAGTTTCTTCTCAGCTAGAAAATTAAACAGTAAGAGAATCTAAAAATATGGGACAAGTATTTTTTCTTTAACTGCTAATATTCAGGCTTAAGGGGTGAAATAACCTTCCAAAATTGAAGACTAAGAAATTATTTATTAGAAACGTTAATTCGTAGTTTTTTCACAGCTAGAAAATTAAACAGAGAATCTAAAAATATGGGACTAGTATTTTTTTTAATTACTAATATTCAGATTTAAGGGATGAAATAACCTTCCAAAATTGGAGGCTGGAAAATTATATATTAGAAACGCTTATTTAGTTTCTTCACAGCTAGAAAATTAAACAGAGAATCTTAAAATATTGAACAAGTATTTTTTTTTAATTAGTGATATTCATATTTAAGGGATGAAATAACCCTCCAAAATTGGAGGCTAGAAAATTATTTATTAGAAACGTTAATTTGTAATTCTTTTACAGCTAGAAAATTAAACAGAGAATCTTAAAATATTGGACAAGTATTCTTTTTTAACTATTAGTATTCCTATTCAGGGGTTGAAATCATCTTTCAACGTTTCCAATAAATAATTCTCCTTCTGTTCGTAACTTCCAAACATGATTTCACCCCAAACATAAATACCAGCAGTTTTAAAACAATACACACTACCAGACAAATGAATTCGGACACTGCCCACTTTTTTTTTGTTGTCACGGTAACGTCACGAACTTATATCACTCACATATTTCTTCACCCTATTAAAATATATATTTTATATCGAAACTTACTATATTCAATGCTCTACAAACATTCTAATTGAATTAATATCAATACACCGAATCATCTAACTACATTCAAACACATAATTTGCACTGTACACCCAATTCTTTCATATTCTTAACCCCTTGACCTAAAATGAGTAATTTCCCGAGTACAACTCGTCATGGTAATTTCAGGGTGAGATGAATAACGACGAGTCCCATTCGTCCTGACAATCGAATTACATTGTATCACAGTTAAATTGCATAAATCTCTTTATCTTGCAACAAGAAAACTCGTTTTATCTTCAAACACTTCTTACACAACCGCGTGAAAAAAAATTAAATCGAATCCAGATGAAAGACAACTTAAATTAAATCGTACGTCAAAGTTCGAATTGTTAAAATTGTATAAAACCTGACGCGAAGCATAACAACCCCTGGCAAGAATATATCATTCTACGAAATACACGCCAATTCAGATAACACGCATTCCGAATGATAAAGCTATATAAATTAGAAGCATAAGTGCTCCTATATCAACCGCAGGAAATGGACACTTTATATATTACGACCTAATAACATTCACGTTTCATTTCTTTCGAGATACGTGTTACGCGATTTTGTCGTTTCTTGGACCAATTTAACTCGCCGTGCGATGGCTCGCGAACGAATAGATAAATGCAGCTGGAGCATCATCGCGTATAGAAAAGAGAGGAACTTGCTCGACCCTTGCCCAAGATAGAAGACCGTTTATTACTTTGTATCCTATTCGCCGTTACCTTGGAGTTTATGATCGGAGCGAATTCATGAATCAAGCCCGCCGCTGCTCACCTCGCGGAGAAAAATACCGCCGCGTTGTTCGCCAGATTTATACAGGGTGTCGCGAACTTTAACGACCAAGCTGTGCCAACGCGCTCTGGGAACGAAACGCTGGATAAACGCGTCTCTCGAGCGGTCTATTAAAAAGTGATTTTTCGTAGACACAAAGGTTTGATCGATATCCTTGGGGAGAAAGATGGATCCAAATACTATTAACCTTTTTAGTACGGTGCTCTTGGAACTAAAGGCACTATTCGCGTAGAGATCGATACAGTTTTCCTTAATACAGTCGCTGCGAAAGTTCTGTCTGAAATGATAGGTACGTATAAAAAAAATACACCGTCGTAACGCGAGGGAGATAAATTTTTATCCATATTTTCACAGAAGACCACGGGAAATTCTGAATAATACTCCAGAGTAGATTTGTAAAATTTTTATGAGGCCATTTCGGTTGTTCTAGCGTTAAAATGTATTTAGATATTTCTATTAAAGAGTTTTGAATAATAAGTATTTAAGGAAATTATAAGGTAAGAAATTAATTTTTCTTTGGATTGTTTACAGAAAAAGTGAGAAAAAATTTCTGAAAGTGCAGTATTGTGAATTTATGGAATTTATACGAGAAATTACAAATGTGTTATTTTGACCACTTCCGTAGTTCTAGTGTTAAAAAATATTCAGATATTTCCACCAAAGAATTTTAAATAATAAGTATTTAAAGAAAATATAAGATAAGAAACAAATTTTTCTTTGGATTGTTTACAGAAAAAGTGAGAAAAAATTTCTGAAAATGCATAATTCTGAATTTGTGGAATTTATATGAGAAGTTGAAAATCTGTTATTTTGACCACTTCGCTAGTTCTAAAGTTAAAAAAGATTTGAATCCGTAGAGCGAGTGAGAAAAATACATATTCACCCCCAGTTAAGGGTTAATAAAAATAATCTAAAAATTCGACTTGAAACAATTTCTTGTGAAATATAGTTTCCCCTATCTGAGTATACCAACTTTACGATACCTATTTTTCCCTACATACTAAGGTTAATCAAGCTCCAAATGAAATCAAAATAGAGCGCCTCGAAATCATTTTTCATCGAGGCTGTTTCATATTTCACAAGTGGAATTTCCTTCGGTTCACGGTTACGCGATTTTCCCTTGGTGTTTTATTAACGCAATCAATATCAAGGAACGAGAGAAAGTAGGAATTTCAGAAAGTTTAGCCGTGTTTCTTGGAAATCGTAAAGCTGAGCACAGGATCACACAGAGGGTGAGAAAGCTAGCACGAGAGGAGTCTGCGTAAAATAAGCTTGTCTTCGCGAAGGATGTAAGAGGATTCGAGTGGATTCGACGAATTCTTCCGATGCTCCTTTGTCGTCGTGTCCGGAGAGAGAAAGTCGCGCGAAGGAAGACGTACCCCTTTCGACGGGGTTGAAACGATCGGAAGTGGCGCCGGCGAATCTTCCTTTCTTATAGTTTCGAATACCAGACAGGTCATTCGGACTCGACTCCGTTTTCGGATATCTCTTTGAATATATTTTTCTCTCCCTTTCGCGATGGTTCAAAGGAATTTTAT
>SMSQ01002903.1:30416-51677 GCA_019453375.1 Ctenoplectra terminalis | reverse complement strand
TTTTTTTTTTTGCGAAGATATGCATTTGTATTTAATAGGTAAAACACTAAAGGAAGAGTAACATATCGCTACTTTGTATTAATAATGATACAACTTGAAAAATGTAAATTGTTTTAAGTTAGAGGAGTGACATTTGAAACATTTTTTTCGCGAAGATATGCATTCGTAATTTGTAATTTTACATTTAAAATTCGTATATTAATTCGTAATTTTACATTTAAAAAATGTAAATTGTTTTAGAGTAGTGACATTTTTTAATTTACGTTGTTGAAATTACTAAGTACAGGTTTTATTCATTACTGTACATAATAATTAATTATTACAGTTTTTGGTAAATTTGATAAAAATAGAAGCATAATGTAGAATTGGTATTTAATAAAAGCAAATCAAAACTTTTTTAAGTTCGTACCAGTGGCAAGCAGCGATGTGTTCCAAACTACTTACAGGTTCTTTCATCTCTTCACCAAAGCTCGTAAAAAACTTTAAAAAAAGAAAAAGATAGAAAAATAAAATTGACAAATAATACAAAAAAAGCATAGGGTACAAACATATAAGTTAAAATCCTAAAGAAAATCACGAATTATATACAGTACTGTGCAAAAGTCTTAGACCATCTGCATTACTGATCTTATAATTGTAATTAAACATATTTTAGAGAAACATTTCTAAACATTGTTACATTCAAATTTTTCCATATTGCCTTTCTTGTGTTGGTCATTCATAATTTTATCTACTGAAAACATATTTTAAAAATTTTGTAACAAGCAGAGCCTTGATTAAAATATTATGGAACGCGTATGCAAAGTGTAAAGGAATTACGCGAAGGATAGCAAAAAGGAAAAAATCAGTTCCTTGAATTGTCGATAACAGAATGACAGGAAATGCAAAATGAGTTTATTAAAATTTTTCAACAACTTTCTAAAAAGAAAAAAAAAGAAAAAAAACTGTCGCGTAGCGAAAGTGAAAGGAGAATACACAAAATATTGATTATTCCAAGTAAATCAATATTGCTCAATCTAATTAACACCTCGTGAATCTAATTCTTAGAAAAAAAAAATAAATAACGGAAAAATTAAAATAATATCAATCCATCTGAAATTCGTTTCTGAAATAGCAAAATATTTTTTTTTTGCAGGTGATGTAAGACTTTTACACAGTACTGTATATAAAAAAGAAATTACCCAACACAATTAGAGAAGCATCACCGAAGTTACCTTTGCTATCGATTTCTCATGCGAAGCGAAAATATTAATTTGCCGTTCGATAGCTCCGATCATTTGGCGCGTTTCCGAACAGCAGCCTACGAACCTTTCGAACAATTTCACGGTGTGTCGGGATTTTGCAATTACCAGATAACTCTGTTACGGCGTTCGCTTTCTCGCAGGATCGCCAATTAACGAAGAGGCTTCATTTATCGCATAACGTGTCGCTTGACCGCTCGAGTTTCTTACCCTTTCTTTTTCTTGACTCTATGTTTGGCTGCTAATTGGCGCCGGTGAACACTGCCCCTTAATATAGAGAAGAAAGTTTCGCGACGCTGATACGCATGCTCCCGTCGTGATTATCCGGCAAGCTTGTCCAGATCCAGACACGTTGACCTACTCCCGTTCGATGGAGAGCTCGCGTTCACCCAACTCGGGGTATTTCAATGTTCATAAATTAGTATCGAGGTTTAACACTGAACCTATCGACGATTGAAGTAAACCTATTTGTACCCAAAGAAATAAAAATGATAGGTATTCTAAAAAATATATGAAGTAAGGAGAATAAATCTTTGCTTATATCTTTCACAGAAAATCAGGAAAAATTCGCGGAACTAAATCGTTGTAATTTTATAGAATTTTTATGAGAAATTGAAACGCTTTGGTAGTTTCAGTGTTAAACGGAATACGTTGAGAATTGGATGAAATTGCAAAAGAAACTGTGTTCGTGATAGGTAGAATCACCATTCACAGACTTTCTTAGTGCGTTCCTGTGTACTTAAATGTAAATTTATATATTCTCTATGAGAAATTAGAAGCCGGTTATTTTGACCGCTTTGGTAGTTTCAGTGTTAAACGGAATACGTTAAGAATTAGATTTTGAAAAGAAACTTTGTTGGTGATAGGTAGAATCACCATTCACATAGTTCCTTAGAGTATCACTGTGTACTTAGATGAAAATTTAATGTAATAACCAAAAATCGTTGTTAATTTCTATAATTTTTATGAGAAATTAGAAGTCGGTTATTTTAATCGCTTTGGTAATTTAATGTTAAACGGAATACGTTGAGAATTAGATTTTCAAAAGAAACTGTGTTGGTGACAGGTAGAATCACCATTCACATACTTTCTTAGTATTCCTGTGTACTTACATGTAAATTTAAAATAACGAAAAATTCGCCAAATCTAAATCGTTGTAAATTTATGTAATTTCTATGAGAAATCAGAAGCCGGTTATTTTGACCGCTTTTGTAATTTCAGTGTTATACGAAATACCTTGAGAATTAGATTTTCAAAAGAAACTATGTTGATGATAGGTAGAATCACCATTCACATAGTTCCTTAGAGTATCACTGTGTAATTAGATGAAATTAGAAGTCGGTTATTTTGATCGCTTTGGTAATTTAGTGTTAAACGGAATACCTTGAGAATTAGATTAAAAAAAAAAACTGTGTTGATGATAGGTAGAATTACCACTCACAGACTTTCCTAGAGTATTTCTGTGTACTTGAATGTAAATTTAAAATAACGAAAAATTCGCCAAACTGAATCGTTGTAAATTTCAATAATTTCTATGAGAAATTAGGAGGCAGTCATTTTGACCGCTTTGGTAGTTACAGTGTTAAACGGAATACATTGAGAATTAGATTTTCAAAAGAAACTGTGTTGGTAATAGGTAGAGTCACCATTCACATACTTTCTTAGTATTCCTGTGTACTTACATGTAAATTTAAAATAACCAAAAATTCGCCAAATTAAATCGTTGTCAATTTCTATAATTTCTGTGAGAAATTAGAAGCCGGTCATTTTGATCGCTCTGGTAGTTTTAGTGTTAAAAGAAAATATTCTACTCGTAATGAATGGAACTCTATCAACGTGACATCATTCTTCTCGTCAACAGCGTTTTGAACTCTCGTTTGCACTCGCGTTGCGTAACGTCGAATTTTATTTTTAACGCGCGCACAGGATTCCTTCTGACGTTTCTTGTTCCCCCTGCTTTTGTCCAATCAACGCGATGGAATTCCTTTTGTTAATTCACCTTTTGCACGATCACGTGCAGGCAACATAATATTTGCTTAAAGAGAAAAAGAGTAACGACACGAGGTGTGGCAGGGCAGAGAATGCTCTTTCTCTCGTTCTCTCTACCAGGCCCATAATTTACAGGCGCCGTAAGTAACGCAACGGGTTGCAATCTGTTCTCACGTGATCACTTTTTGCGCAGCTCCTATACCGACGGTGCATTCATTCACGATTATACAATTGCAGTCATAATAAATAGCGTTAACGAATTTCTCTTCGTTATCGAGAACATTCGCTTACGTAATGTCGCTTCGTTGCTTCGTTTCGCTATTATTTATTAACTGCGCGCTTGTTTCTCGACTTTATTGAGTGCGAATCACGCAGAATGATTCTGAGCCTTTGATATTTATTCGTTTTATTCGTTCAATTAACACATTACGGACTGGTAACGAAATTTCTCGTATTTTATATTTCGTATTTTGTAATGGTAAAAATGGTGAACAATGTATGAAAGATTAGTTTTAAAAATCATCTTAAACTTTGAATTGTAATCTATCTTTGGAATACGAAATTATTTTTGAAAGTATTCGTGTAAGCAACATTTTATTCTAATTTTATATCGTAGTAAGATTTAAAAAAATCAGGTACCATCGTGTCTTTTTCAGGCGCAATAAAACAATTGGAAGAAACCGAATAGTATTAACATATTATGGACGGCTGACGAAATTTCTTGTATTTTATATTTTGTATCTTGAAAAGGTAAAAATGGTGAACGACGACGTTTGAAAGATTACTTTTAAAAATCATCTTCTTAAACTTTGAATTATGATCTATCTTTGGAATACGAAATTATTTTTGAAAGTACTCGTGTAAGCAACAATTTATTCTAATTTTATATCGTAGTAATATTTACAAAAATCTGGCTCCGTCGCCTTTTTCAGACGCAATAAAACAATTGAGAGAAACCGAATAATATTAACATATTATGGACGGGTGATGAAATTTCTCGTATTTTATATTTCGTATCTTGTAAAGGCAAAAATAGTGAACGACCACGTATGAAAGATTAATTTTAAAAATCATCTAAAACTTTGAATTATGATCTATCTTTGGAATACGAAATTATTCTTAAAAGTACTCGTGCAAGCAACGATTTATTCTAATTCTATTCCGTAGTAAGATTTTCAAAAATCAGGTTCCGTCGTCAATGCGTTAAGTTATGGTAAAAAGTGACCTTTCTTTCTAAATATTAGGTTGTTCGTGTATCAATAAATTTTTTATTAATGAGTAATAGACGCATAATATTTTATCTTTTATAATATATAATTTTACATAGGATCCACTTTTCCCTTATTATCTTCCTTCATCTATCGTTTAACAAACTAGACTGCACGTTTATACAAACACTGTCAAACGAAGCCCCTATATGAAGATATCGAAAGAAACTTTCCGGACAACCTAATGGAACAATATAATTTCTTTTAGCTAGTTATATCGTATATTACAGCTTAGTTGAGTTAACACTAAAACTACCAAAGCGGTCAAAATCACCGGCTTCTAATTTCTCATAGAGATTATATAAACTTTACAACGATTTAATTTCGCGAATTTTTCGTTATTTTAAATTTACATTCAAGTACACAGAAATACTCTAAGAAAGTCTGTGAACGGTGATTCTACCTATCATCAACACAGTTTCTTCTGAAAATCTAATTCTCAAGGTATTCCGTTTAACACTGAAACTACCAAAGGGTTTCAATTTCTCATAAAAATTCTATAAATTTACAACGATTCAGTTTGAACAATTTTTCGTGTTTTTCTGTGAAAAATATAGGTAAAGATTTGTTCTTACGTTAGATATTTTTTAGAATACCTATCATTTTTATTTCTTTGGGTACAAATAGGTCTACCTTAATCGTTGGTAAGTTTAGTGTTAAATTTTCTATGATTTTAAGTGAGCTGATTAATCTGATTAATCTCCAAAAATGTTGTATAATCATGCGTTGTAAGTCAATAAACTCTACTCAGAATGAATTGCATACTTAGAAGGAATATTACGGAGTTGACACACGCCGATTTTGGTGAAAATTTAATACGATACAGATATTAAAATAGAACCAGACTCGACATTTTATTTTGTTCCATTACTTTCAGTTTCGCGATACGAAACATATTCTTTTAGGCTTTAGTTCCTTTTGTGCAAGGTGATAGATCTTGAAATAAGGTGCCTTTATGGATTCGGTATGAAACGGGGAATCCAATGATATATATGTTTTTATGTGGAAACCGGGTTTATGAAATAGATGGCAATAAACGTAGAGCATCCCAAGCAAATGCAATTTACTTACAAGGAATGTTACGGAGTTGACGCGCGACGATTTTGATGAAATTTTTACATGATACAGATCTCGAAAAAATATTAGACAGGTATTTCTTTTTATATCGGCCATCGTTCATTTTGAACGGGTGTTATCAGCACTCGAAGTAAGACAAGCCCGTGAAACCACGTCCAGACATTACACATTTAACAAAATCCTCGTTTCCGAAGTTTTCTAAATAGGTTTTTTTTTTACTTTTATTTTCCAGTGTGCCCAAAACTTTTAACGCAATTTATAATCTACGCTACCGCTCAAAAGTATACGGACACTTGCTTATTTCTGATAGAATGTAATTTATGATTTTGTTATTCAATTGTTATTGTTACAGCTATGCGTAGCAGAATATTATGATAGAATAGAATTGAATATTGTGAATAAATTACTGACCTAATATGCGAAAAAAATGACATTAAAGTCTGTAAGTTTCGAACCTTGCGGAACTGTTTTGTTATTTGAAAAGTTCTTTATATTCGGGTTATTTAATTGCTAACCTATGGGTTAAATAATGACACTCTTCCACCATGGTTATTCAAACAGTGTCCTTTTACGAATCGCGTATTTCACTTTAATATATTATTGGCAAAGTTTTATTAACACGTTGACTGCCACGATGGTCATATGTGACCGGAAATACTTTCTTCTGTAGCGCCACGGTGGTCATCGGTGATTAGAGTACTTGAAATGTTTATAATTATAAAAATTAAATGAAGATTCATAGTTAATGAATTTTGAACATCATCGTCGCTATTAGAGAATACTTTGAAGTAAAGTGTGCACTATTCAACGATTAAAAATTATTATTAGAAGATCAAAAATGAGAGATTCATTTTTATCGAATCTTCTATCTAGCGGTATGGCGTCCTGAGCAAAACATGTAATTTTTGCGTGACGCTCAACGTGTTAATAGATAATTTCAATTTACGATGTGTTGATTCCTTAAGAAGGTAATAAATATTACTTTCAGTCGTTAAATCGTCACTAATTTACATGTTTCAATAACATTTATGTACTGAAATCAATAGAAATTGATCAAATTGACAAATTTATCAATATCCGGATATTTATCAGCGATAGTGAATATATACCTTTGCTACAATTGTCGGTATGAGAATAATAATAATCCGATTTATTTGTTTCATTTCAAGATATTAATACTGGCCGGTGGTCGAACACTCCCAAACTTACCCTAATTAACACTTAGACAACCGCGCTTGCCACGAATAACTGTACGACAACTGGAATTCAATACCATTAAATAAAAAAAGAAAATTGATAAGCAAATTGATGGACAGTGTGCTGCTAAAGAAAAGATGAAATATCTCGCAATTTATTTATTTGAAAACTGGAAGATCTCTCCATTCGGTTATTCAGCGATTTATCTCAAAACGGAGATATCTCCCCATTCGGTTGGCCAAGCGTTAATATTCATTCATCAATTTATTGTAACATAATTACATAATATAAAACACCATCGGATAAAAATTTCGTTATTACACGTTTCTGCACAGCCAGGCCGTGCAGTTTATAGCGTCAGGTATAGCTACGCGAAAAATCTCGCCGTGGCTAAGAGGTTAATGCATCCATGCTGCTTCGCGAGTAACGCAACGCGATCAGGTCGTCACGTGGACGCATCCCTGGTAAAAACGATGCCGCGTGTTCTCTGTTCGTAAGTTGCACGTTTGTCGCGCGTTGCATGTTCTTTTTTTCCTCTCCTCGCCGCGAAGTCGAAGCATTTACCCGCGACGTACCCACGGAAAGAACCGTCGTAGAATTCCAGCGAGCGTTGCGCGGGTCACGCTCACGCGAGCGGTAAGGATTGAGCTGATTCGCTCGCTCGTTCTCTCTTACGAGGCCTCGTACCTTCCTGCACATTTGCACAACCTATCTGCGCTTTATTTACGCTCGATCTGGCCTCGCGGTGGAAATTCTCGTCGCGTCTCCGATCCTCGCGGCGTGGAAAGTCCTGTTACTTTCGGAGTACGGAGTTTCTCCTTCGGGAAAGCCATCTTTGTTGACTGATTGAGAAACATTTTGAGAGTTGGATGAATTTTCGTGGTTTTTAATTGCGCGACGTTGAAATTGGAATTAATTGATCTGGACACAATCTGAACTGACACAGAAGAGAAAACTGGGTTTCCTTTATTCTTAACACTTAGCCAACCCTGCTTGCCACAGCTGTACGCGTTCCACCGCGCATTTTTCGCAAGTAACACAGACCAATGTTAAATTTTCGCTACTTAAAAGATACAAAGAATNTGATCTCCGAGATCCCTTCGTTTCGTTTCGATCTCTTTTTATTTGTTTTATTTCGTTTCGATCTCAAAGATTCTGAACATAATGAAATTTACGAATATGCAGGGTGTTCGAAAAACACCATTCAATATTTATATGGTATATAGAACACACTGAGTGAAACTTTTTTGTTTGCTAACATCATGATTCATTTACTATTGGCTTTTTGATACTTTGTAACTTTGTTTTGATATTTTGTTAGTGTGATACTAATAAGATCCACAATTGTCGATACACAACTGACTGATTCCGGAAGAAATCTACTATCGGCACTTGAGTGAGGACATTCAGAACGCGGTTTATAAACACTGAAGTGAGAATCGCATGCGATCGAAGTTGATAATAATGATAGCAGACAAAAACGTTCATATCTCAGAAACGGTTCACCTTTTGACCTATGTGCGCTGAGGCTTTTTTACTCAGCACAGCGTGTTCTATGTGCTACATAAATATTGAATGGTTTTTTTTAACACTCTGTATTTTAGTTCTCGCTAAAATTAGAATTTAAATAGGAAATGGTAACTAAATTTTACACGTGACGGATATACTCGTCAAACATAGCTGACTNACTGAACCTATCGACGATTGAAGTAAACCTATTTGTACCCAAAGAAATAAAAATGATAGGTATTCTAAAAAATATATGAAGTAAGGAGAATAAATCTTTGCTTATATCTTTCACAGAAAATCAGGAAAAATTCGCGGAACTAAATCGTTGTAATTTTATAGAATTTTTATGAGAAATTGAAACGCTTTGGTAGTTTCAGTGTTAAACGGAATACGTTGAGAATTGGATGAAATTGCAAAAGAAACTGTGTTCGTGATAGGTAGAATCACCATTCACAGACTTTCTTAGTGCGTTCCTGTGTACTTAAATGTAAATTTATATATTCTCTATGAGAAATTAGAAGCCGGTTATTTTGACCGCTTTGGTAGTTTCAGTGTTAAACGGAATACGTTAAGAATTAGATTTTGAAAAGAAACTTTGTTGGTGATAGGTAGAATCACCATTCACATAGTTCCTTAGAGTATCACTGTGTACTTAGATGAAAATTTAATGTAATANTCCACAATTGTCGATACACAACTGACTGATTCCGGAAGAAATCTACTATCGGCACTTGAGTGAGGACATTCAGAACGCGGTTTATAAACACTGAAGTGAGAATCGCATGCGATCGAAGTTGATAATAATGATAGCAGACAAAAACGTTCATATCTCAGAAACGGTTCACCTTTTGACCTATGTGCGCTGAGGCTTTTTTACTCAGCACAGCGTGTTCTATGTGCTACATAAATATTGAATGGTTTTTTTTAACACTCTGTATTTTAGTTCTCGCTAAAATTAGAATTTAAATAGGAAATGGTAACTAAATTTTACACGTGACGGATATACTCGTCAAACATAGCTGACTGGTTAACTCTTTGCGGCACAGGATTTCAGATAATAAAATAGATCCATGTTGCGCAGAAATTTGATTGCGTTTTAAATGAAACAAAATTGGTATATTTTTACTAATAAAGGAATCACATGATGAAAAAACATAAAAAAATAATAATAATTTAATTGAATTTGTTGTTATAGGGTGAGTATATAATAGGTATAGGCGTATAATAGTACTTATTAAACCACATCCTTTTCCCTAAGTTGAAGTGGAACTAAAAATGTCCCACCATGCATTACGGTGCATAAAAAAGGTGGGACATTTTTAATTCCAGCGTGCCCCAAAGAGTTAATAAGCATTTTTCTGTTCAAGCATCAAGGGATGATAATAAACTATAAAAAATACGCGTCCCTCATTTTCACCTGCTTAACCTGTTAACTGGGTCATTTTTCGATCAGAAGCTCCTTTATACTTTGAGTTGAAAATTAATAGAAAATAATACATTTTAATTAGGTCCATTTTAATCATTGCAAATGTAAGTCTAATGTAACGCATTTTTTTTTATAAAATATCGACAGTCCGCGTGACGAGTTTACTCGTCTTACCCGGTTAACCCATTCGTCGCCGAGTATACTCGTCCTACTTTAAATATTCATAGGAGGTCATATTAAACCAATTTCAATATTTATCGAAATAAAATTATGAAAATAAGCCTAAAAAAAAGAAATGAGAAAAAAATAATTCAGAAATAATAAATAAAATTATATTAAATTTAATAAAATTAATAATTATATTAGTATGATATCCTTGAAAAGTTTTTTCACGAATAATATCACGTTTGACACCTCTTTGGCAGGGTGTCATGCATTGTCAAGACGAGTATACTCGTCCTACTTTAAATGTGTTATAACACGCAGGCTTTTGAATTAGCAAATTTTTTTGTGGCCACAAACATAAATATAGAAATGTAAAAAACTTGAAAAAATACTACAAATAAAATTCTTCACAAAAATTATACTTTATTTCTTATTTAAAGAGAATGATCTTTTACAAATTTAAATATAAATATAAATGGGAATGGGAATGACTTCATATAATTTAGGCTTGGCAGCGAATGGGTTAACAGGTTAATGCATCCACCAAGTTTCATAAAAATCAGAGACAGTTCGATGTGTGTTTCCTTGTAAGAATAGCGGGAGAAAGAGTCACATGTAGCTCGCGAGCCACCCAGTTAGCCAGGCCTGATCTAGAGCATATTTTCACACGTAAATATTACATTTAAGAATAAATAAATGAGTGTTACGGCGCGACTGGGTCGAAATAACTCTGCATTCGCCGTTCGAAGATTAAGGAAATCATAGGGAACAGAAAATACAGGGAGAGGGAGAAAACCCTTCTCCACTTTTTCTTCCGATAGATAATACCACTGCTGTCACTGTCATAACTTATAGCTTATGGATGCTACGTATCTCCTCGCTCTACAGGTCTATTGAGTGGATTCCATAATTCGTATCGACGAAAGATGTCCAAGAATAAAAATCCTTGCTGCAAGAGGAAGCAAGGCTGGTATTCCGTACTTTAGCAGAAAAAATTGATTAAAAGACGACGGTTGTAGGCAGGAGTCCAAGGTACCTCAAAACCAGCCAATAAGCCCAGAAGGTTTAATCCTTTGCACCTTGTTTCTTTATCGCTGAACAAAAGAAGCTTTATTTCAATTAGAAAAAATTACTATTGCTTGTGAAAGTTTTTCTTTTTCTTTATTTTATAAGCACGCATTTTCCTCTTGTAAACAAAACAGAAGTTTTTAATTTTATTTAGTTTTTAATTCATCGTGGTACGATATCGTTGGAAATCGAGCATAATCGTGTTAAATACAGAATGTTTCTAAGGGTTACCTCTCTATAACCAGAATTTTTATTAGTTATCAGAAAAAAGAATTGTAATTAATTATAATTTTTCAATGCGATTAAAAAACTTTTTGACCAATAATTCACATAAATGGAGCGCTCGGTGTCTCTACAGTGGTATAGCAATCAAATTTACTAGTACAACGATAATAGAATAAAATTTTAAAAATACAGATACATGAATATGTAACTTCCAAGTCTGATGGCGTTACAGAGGGTTAAATTACACCGGTGTCCCGCTTTTTCTCGATTTTCTCAACCAAACACGCCGAAGGATCCGAAATTTTCAAAAAAAAAAAAAATAATAACAATCCGCGTTGTCGAGTGACCACCTGTACTCTAGTACTCCAGAGGCATGTCCATCTCGTGTGCATAATACTCCCTCGAATGCTCGCCTCGGTCGTTTGGCTCTATCGGCTTCTCAGATCCGCATACCTCTCCTGTGAACCTTGACTATTCTGTTTGCAACACCTCACGCCGTTCCTACCTGTCTTTCTTTCTTTCTTTCTTTCTTTCTTTTCCCTGTTGCCTCTCTGCCTAGTACCCGTCTCGGCTCGCTTTGTCTATTTATCTCCCCTGTTCATAGGCACGATCTCTCCCGATGAACCTGCGCCGCTCCATGCGGCATACCGCGAGCGCTCCCATTTTTTTTTTCTTTGTTTGTCTTTTTTTCTTTTTTTTTCTTTTTTTTCGCGGCCATTTTCCAGGCCACGACTTTGGACAGGATCTTCTGTTGTTTATTGCGCCACGGCGCATGTGTGCAATGGAACGTACGCCGCGGGAAAACGCGAAGGGACACATGGAATACTCGCACTTTCAACGGCTAAATATATCCCGCCCCGCTACTCGGCCAATTAGCTTTTCTACCGAGCCGCTGCTATGCACCTTTCCGGGGAATTTATAGGATAGCTTTATCTGGAAAACTGCGACTTCGCTTTAGGTATTTGCGTCGCTTGGTTGGTGCGCCGTAAGGCTTCTTTTGGTCGATGAAGATTGGATAGAGATAATTGTTATTTATCGGTGAGCTGGTATTAGGGTTTAGGTTAATTAAGTTACAATTTTTTCTTTTTTTTTTCTTTTTTTTTTCCTTTTTTTTCTTGTTTAATTAAGGATTGTATTTTTAACTCTATTTTGAAATAGGTTGATGATATGTTAATTGGTTCAATGAACTGTGATTAAAGTTTGAATGAAATATTATTGAAAAGAACGTCCTGTCAATTAGAACGAATTGTTGTTTATGGATAAGATGATTAAATTAGGTTTTATTGGGGTTTAGGTTGATTGAATTGGAATTATATTTTCAATTAAGAACCGTATCTTGGTTCAACACATGTTAGGATTGTGTAAGTGAAGCGTAACGTATCTCGTTTAAATTAAACGGAACGGAAATAAACATTTACTCAGCAATAGGTGATCGGCCGTAAGGTGATTGAACTTAGAATTACTCGTAAAATTTATTTTATAATTACACTTAGGCTACCGCTCGAAAGTATCCGGACACCTGCTTATTTTTAACAGAATGTGATTTATGATTTTGTTATTTAATTGGTATTGTTATAGCTATATGGAACAGAATATTATGACAGGATGAAATTGAATATTGTGAATAAATTACCGAACTAATATGCAATCAAAATGACATTAAAGTCATTTATTCATATCACACCATGATGATTTACAAAATTAAAAATTTATGTTTCGTTTACCAGAGGAAAAAGGATATTTATGAAATGAGTAAAAACAAATACTTTCACAAGCGATAGTAATTTTTTCCGTTCAAAATAAAATTTCTTTTCTTCACTGATAGAGAATCGCACGGAGCGCAAAGGATTAACTCTTTGCCTTATCAACCACGAGTCCCACTCGTGGCGTATATTATGGTTCAAAGACGATAAAGACACATTTTACTTATAATAAAGTTGAATTTTAACTTCAACTGCAATTTCGATTTATAAGGTTCAGGATTAGGGAAGATAAATTGTATATAATATTTCTGTTATATTAACCCCTTAACTTGTACGCTCGAGTTAATTCGAGCGCACTAAACAGGCCAAACTGTGCACACTCGAGATAATTCGAGCGGGGTTGTATTTTATGCTGCCATAATTTTTCACACTCGAATATAATCGAGAATTGAAAACAATAATGTGAAAGCTAAGAAAAAAAATCGTTTTATCGATATTTATCATTTACATAGGATTGTAAGCCGTAACACTTATTTATTCAAGAATAAAATATAGCCTTTTTCCACGGAACTAAACTGTCTATAACGATACACTTATCTTTGATTAATTTTGTATTTTTGTATTTTTTTGCCAAGACAACGTTCTAAAGTGTTTTTTTTACATTAAAAAAATTGATTTTTTTTGGCCGGTTTTTTTCAAAAAATCTGTGCGTTAAGGGGTTAACCCCTTGCACTCGAAGACTTTTTTAAGTTTCGAAGGGCTATTGCGAAAACTTAAAGCGTTGTTTTGGAAAGAAAAAAAGAAAATTATAAATGTTTACGATTTCTTATTTATTTGGTTAATCTACTTTTATTTTAAGATAAAAGAAGCGTTTGAAACGATGGAAATATAGAATCTAATTAAAAATACAATCTCTGAAGAAAATTATGCGAGTGCAAAGGGTTAAGTCTGTTACTAACATATATGAATACCAAAGAAAATCGTGAGGCAACGGGTTAAATGACGCCTGACGACGAAGCAGAGTATTGTTCTGATACGCGCAACTGTGAATTAACTGCCACCGCAAGTGTTTAAATCCTTCAGTTGTCGCTAATATTCCGATTGACGAATTATCGAACCAAGTCGATTCGCGCAGGCATTTCCTGGGAAAGCGTGCCGGTTCACCTTGTGTGGAATAATGATCGGTTACGATCGCCGCAAACGTACTTGACAAGAATGCAGTTTCACTCGCGGCGGGCGCCGTTTTTCCGCTGCCATCGACCGCGACCAATGGCGGTTTAAGATGTCGGCGAAAGGATTTCTATTTCCATGGAATTACGTGGTACCTTGCGTCCGTGAGATCTATTGTACCGTTTGCTCTTCCACGACGGACGGTTTTGCGTCAGAAATATAATTCTTCGCTGCCTTCTTCGAGATATTGCGTCGTCCTTTTTGTTCGCTCCAATGGACCAAAGATAAATCATTAACTACGGCGTATTATGTGATCTGACGCGTTCTCTTTGACGCAGAATCAAGGTTTTAGTGGTACCGGTTTCTGTTAAAATAATTTAGAAATTAATTAAAATTAATGATCCTTTGATTGGTCCAGCGTGGTCTGACGTACTCTGTTTTTTACTCGAACATTATATTTTTAGATTTGTATTCGAGGAAAAGGATTTAAATTTGTTTGATGTAAATATTAATATTGGAGGTTTAACACTAGAACTATCGGCGAATAAAATAGACTTATTTGTAGGAAAGAAATCGAAATAAGCATTTGAAAAAATACTTATATTAGGGGTAATAATTCTTCGTGTATATTTTGTTTAAAAAATTATAGAAAATCTCTAAAAATGCGCTACTGTAAATTTATAAAATTTCTATGACAAATTACGAACCAGTCATTTTGACTGGTACGGTAGTTCTAGCGTTAAATATGGAAAAGTTTTTCGCCGAAAAATCTAAGAAGTTTTGGAAGGATGGGATATTCAATTTGAGGATTAACGCTATAATTACCCGCGATTAGAGTTATTTGTAGCAAAGAAATCAAAGTGATAGGTATTTTAAAAAATATCTATGATAAGGGTAACAATTCTTTGCGCATATTTCTTACAAAAATCATTGAAAATCCACAAAACAACTATATGCGTCATGCGTAAAATTTAGTTACCATTTCCTATTTAAATTGTAATTTTAACGAGAACTAAAGTATATTCGTAAATTTCAATATGTTCAGAATCTTTGGAGGTCGAAACGAAATAAAACAAACAAATGAAAAGTATAAATAATCTGAGAATTAACGCTAGAATTACCGACGATTAGAGTTATTTGTACCAATGAAATCAAAATGATAGCTATTTCGAAAAATACCTATAATAAGGGTAACAGTTCTTTGTACATATTTTTTACAAAAAATTAAGGAAAATCCCAAAAAATTCTTTATTGTAAATTTATAAAATTTTTACACAAAATTATGAATCAGTCATTGTGACTGGTTCGGTAGTTCTAGTGTTGAACAGCATTCCTTTTATTTATTTATTTTTTAATCGATTATTCTTCATAAGAGATATAAGTTCTATGCGTTTGTATGAATATTATTCGTGAGTGGCACTAAATCAATAATTTATGTATTTCTGTACATCAAATTATTTTTATTTTCCTTTCTCTTGCTTTTGTATTTTTACTTTATTTAAAATTAACAAGCATCCGTTAATCACTGAAATTTTCGTTTAAGCGTCGTTGGTTTCTGAGAACTGATCTATTTGAAAAAATAATAGCTTATAATACATTAATGGGTTCTATTAAATCGCACTAAACAAAGATACAACTTTCCTTTGCAGGCCTCTACAATTTTCTTCTTAAATTCTTAAGTATTTTGAAATTTTAGCGACCAAATGTTCTTGAATCAGTATCGCAGCGCACAGCCAAACGGAAAGTCGACCAAAATCGACGCAGCGTTTAACGCGTTAAAACTTTAACGCGATAATTATCTAACAGCAAAAAATTGCTTTGAATATTTTCACGAAACTATCCTCTGATTACCTCGAATATATCGATCTATAAAGTTTAATTAATTTCTATATTTATCGGATAAATATATAGAAATAAGCTTAAAACGACAAACATTGACTTCAAAGTGGTAATCAAATATAAACGGCGTCGCGTTTTAACTTAACCAGCTTTATTTCGGTCTTCTCTTACTTAATCTCTCAATTTCAATCCTCGCCGGTGTATAAAGTACACTTAACCATATCCTTTACAGAGAGAAGGAAATTACGTTCGAGTTTCCTGAAAGTGATGCTTCACTATAATCGCGTTTCATTAATATTCCCGCGTTGCAGGCGAGTACGTTTTCAAATGATTAGCCAGCAGATTTGCATTCAACGCGAAGATCAAAGACATCGTCCTTGGCGTTTCTTGTGTCGCTGCGTACAAGAAGGAGAACTAGTTCGCTTTTTGTTTTTCGTAATCGTCCCCACGAAGGTTTCGTCCTTTCCAGGCATTGCGAACCGTAAGGCTGTAATATCGCAATCTTTATTGCTCCACTTATTTTTCGCGCCATATAAGTTGAAAGAAAAATAAAATAAACGATCTTATATGGTTTGTACAGGAAAGAAAAGAATCTAGGGGTGACGTTTACTGACTAAAGAAATTCAATTTTTCTTCGTTTTTAGGGGTAGTTGTATGTAGATATCTATAAGCAAGTATTTTAAATATCTGGCGACTTAATTTTTTGAATTTCTCATCGTAATATGATTGTGTATCGAATTTTTGAAAGAAATAGAGTTATATTTGATTATTGTTAGGTTTCACAAAAGTTGTATGAAATTAGAGTCAGTTCGAAATAGTTCGATCATTCTTTGGAAAAAAATCATTGCATCGTTGGTTTTTACATTTTTATTGTTTAGTGCAAACTAAAGTAGTGTGTAAGTAATTCTTGGCGTTATATTAAAATATTTCTTTCGTTTCTTAATAAAAAAAATACTAACATTGCGGATGGACGATCTCACCCGCATGATAGGGTTAGAGCGTCCACCTGTTACAAATACTAAGAAATGTAGCTTATAAAAAATACAGTACAAAAGAAGATTGCTTGATATGCTGCTTTTTCTTCAATTTTCCACGAAAATCACAAATATTCCCATGCTTACAGTATTCATCACGAAAGAACGTCTATTTAGTTTCGAAATGGTTTTTTTAAGTTTTACTTTCTAGTACGCACAAAACTTTAAATGAAATTTATAATATACATACGGTTTTGCGACAATTGTCGATACGAGAATTATAATAAGCCGATTTATTTGTTTTATTTTGAGATATTAACACTTTGACCGCCATGCCGAAATCACATGTTTTTCTCAGGACGGCTCAAGACTTCACACCGGTACGTTGAAGATAAAAATCGGTCATTCATTTTTGATCTTCCAGTAAAACTTTTTAATCGTTGAATAGTACACACTTTCAAAGTATGTATTCTTTGACCCTCTATGGCGTCGTGTGACTTAAAAGTTACAAACTAATCTTTCTACATTATCACTTTACTATTAAATTCTATTACTGTATTACTGTAGTGACACAACGATCCATCTATACCAATTATTAGTTTAAAAATTTTCAAATTAAAGTGAAAAAATGTAATCAATCGTAATTTTTTTCTTTAATACGCGGACAAAATTCGAGCTACAGAGGGTTAATAACGATGATGACGTTCAAAATTCATTAACTATCAATCTTCATTTAATTTTTACAATTATAAACATTTCAAGCACTCTGGTCACCGATGACCACCGTGGCGCTACAGAAGAAATAATCTGCGGTCATTTATGACCACCGTGGCGGTCAACGTGTTAATAATATTTAAAATTACTATACTATATACTATAAAATTTTCTATTCTTGCGCTTTTGGATATTATTTAACACGTTGACTGCCATGGGTACCACCGGTGACTGGCGACGCGATCAATAGTAAAATACATAATTAGAGTAAATATCGATACTGATCAATTTTAAAATAATACCACTGTTACTATGGCGGTTTGAAGAACTAATCCCATACGGAACATGCAAAAATAATTTTATTAATACAAAGAAAATACACATATTATTTTTTTCAACATAATATATTAGGTGCTTGCATGTATTTTGATCAGCGACTTCTATTGGTGAAAATGCGAAGTATTAATGCAAACAACCTAATCTAATGGTTAAATTCGATGGTTTTCACCTTCCTCTACATAAAATAACGGTTTTCCATTTAGTACTATTGAGTTATTCGGTGTATACAGACGCTAGCCATGGAACGCTCAAAATTGCATTTTCGACATGCATTACTTTTGTTGTTTGATTTGAAGAAATCTGCTGCCGAAGCCCATCAAACACTGTTAAAAACTTATGGTGATGCTGCTCCGTCATATCCTAATTGTCGGTTTTGGTTTCAACGATTTAAAAGTGGTGATTTTGATGTGAATGACAAAGAACGGCCCGGAGGACCAAGAAAGTTCGAAGACAATGAATTGCAAGAATTATTGGACGAAAACCCAGCTCAAACTCTCAAAGAACTTGCAGACGGATTAGCAGTTAATGAATCAACTGTTTCCAGACGTTTACATGCAATGGGAAAGATCCAAAAGGAGGGGAAATGGTTACCACATGAATTGACTGAAAATGCCATTTCGAACCGTTTCAACATCGCGGTTTCATTGCTTGCCAGGCAAAAAAAGAAGAGTTTTCTGTGGCGTATTGTGACTGGCGATGAAAAATGGATCTACTACGACAATCCCAAGCGCAAAAAATCATGGGTTACTCCAGGAAAGTCATCCACATCGACACCGAAGCGAAATATTCATGGTCATAAAGTTTTGCTGTGCATATGGTGGGATCAGCAAGGTATAGTTTACTACGAGTTACTAAAACCGAATGAAACCGTTACTGCAGATGTCTACCGACATCAATTAAACAAATTGAACGATGTATTGTTACAAAAAAGACCAGCAATAGCCAGTAATAGAAGCAAAGTACAAGAATGATCAGAATACATGCAAGCACCTAATATATCGCGTAATAAGAAATTCATGTTTGCGCCAATGGCAAACCACGTAAAATGCGCGCGGCAGTCAACGTGTTAACCCTCTATTGGCCCGTATGATTTAAAAGTTACAAACTGATGTATCTATATTTTCAAAAATTATTTTTGTTTAGTTATCACTGCACTATTCAATTTAACCCTTAATGGACGTAAGTCACCTCCGACGTGACAACAGCACTTTGTCGCTGCGGTCGTATGGCACGTGTGAGGTGACAAGACAGATCATGTCAAAACTCGATGATTTTACCGTCTGTAAACGTGCAACGGAAAACCATTGCTTCATATCGGAGATTGTTTTACAGAATATCATACATTGAAAACTTGTAAATAATTATTTGAAACTGATACATTTGTAATGCTCCTCCGAAAAATTAATTTTTAAGAAAAATGTTGTTCTTACAGTACTGAAAATTTTTCTCGTATTTACTGAAAACAACTACAGCCCAGCGAGAAGCATGTATACAAAGCTAGCGTCCGATAAGGGTTAATTACAGTATTACTGTAATTATTAGTTAAAATATTTTTAAATCGAAGTGAAAAACTGTAATGAATCCTAATTTTTTCTCCAATAAGCAGACAAAATTCGGCCCATAGAGGGTTAAGAAGTATCGCCTGTACCAATTGCACAACTCACCCCCCATATACTAAGAATGATTATTGCCATGTATAACAATTTTTTCGTACGCCAATAGATCTCTGCTATTATTCTTTAAAAGATCTAAATACTCTTTGCTTCGAATTTTTCAAACAATTGTAAAGTCTATGATTTACACAATTTATAGTACTAGAATAACTTATATCTCGTTAGACTCACATGAATGCAGGTCGACAAAGTAGCAGTCACCGACGACTGCAAAAATTAATATTGTATTAAATAGAAAAGATTTTACCACGCGGACAAACCAAATCGACGATCGATCAAGACTATTTCTACCGATCTTACGGATTAACAATCTTTCACAGTTGGACAATTTTCTTATGGAAACCCTCTACGATAAGTCTCGAGGAGGCACTATCGCTTCTCACGGTAATCAAACGTCATTCATACTTACAACACGAATCTTGCATCGACTGGCAGATTGACAGCATAATATATAATTCTCGAGGTAACCGCTCTATGATAATCGAGGCGTCGAGTTTTTTGATAATTGCTTCAGATTGGTGAAAGGTCAATCCTCCACCCTTGTCCATTATTAGTAGATAGTGGATTTTTATGAGAATTCATAGTTTTATGAATATAATTTAAAAAATGTAAGAAAAATAGACAATTGTTTTATGCACTGAATATTATAATGACTACTATATTTTGGATTTATTTAACCCTCTATAGTCCGAATTTTGTCTGCTTATTGGAGAAAAAATTCCGATTGATTACAGTTTTTCACTTTGATTTGAAAATGTTTTAACTAATAATTACTGTAGATGGATCGTGGTGTCGCTACAGTAATACAGTAATCAAATTTAATAGTGCAGTGATAACTAAACAAAATTAATTTTTTCAAATATACATACATCAGTTTGTAACTTTTAAGTCACACGGTTCCATAGAGGGTTAAATATTTTTGCTTATTATGTGAATTCCGTGTTATTTCTTTTATTTTATTCTTTTTTTTTTCTTTGTCGTATCAACTGCTAAAAGTCTGTTGGGATCCGGGTGAGAGAAAGACGTATGACACCCAACTTACTTATAAAAATAATTTATTTCGGACAACTTTATGCATTTCGGTTGCATTATGTATTTTTTCACATAACTTTCACTTAAATTTCTTCGATACAAAAAGTGTGCTTAAATCGTCGGTAGTTCTAGAGTCAAACAAATAAATTTATTTTTTAAAGTTGTTACACAGCTGTGTTCGGCGTTAAAAAATAAACAATCTATACATTTAAACTTTCTTTTTATCTCTAATAGTCACAATTCACTCCTTAGTTCGGGGGCTGATAACACCCGTTCAAAATGAACGATGGCCGTTATAAAAAAAAATACCCGTCTAATATTTTTTCGAGATCTGTATCATATAAAAATTTCATCAAAATCGTCGCGCGTCAACTCCGTAACATTCCTTGTAAGTAAATTGCATTTGCTTGGGATGCTCTACGTTTATTGCCATCTATTTCATAAACCCGGTTTCCACATAAAAACATATATATCATTGGATTCCCCGTTTCATACCGAATCCATAAAGGCACCTTATTTCATGATCTATCACCTTGCACAAAAGGAACTAAAGCCTAAAAGAATACGTTTCGTATCGCGAAACTGAAAGTAATGGAACAAAATAAAATGTCGAGTCTGGTTCTATTTTAATATCTGTATCGTATTAAAATTT
>SMSQ01002903.1:0-29787 GCA_019453375.1 Ctenoplectra terminalis | reverse complement strand
GTCTAATATTTTTTCGAGATCTGTATCATGTAAAAATTTCATCAAAATCGTCGCGCGTCAACTCCGTAACATTCCTTGTAAGTAAATTGCATTTGCTTGGGATGCTCTACGTTTATTGCCATCTATTTCATAAACCCGGTTTCCACATAAAAACATATATATCATTGGATTCCCCGTTTCATACCGAATCCATAAAGGCACCTTATTTCATGATCTATCACCTTGCACAAAAGGAACTAAAGCCTAAAAGAATACGTTTCGTATCGCGAAACTGAAAGTAATGGAACAAAATAAAATGTCGAGTCTGGTTCTATTTTAATATCTGTATCGTATTAAAATTTTACCAAAATCGGCGTGTGTCAACTTCGTAATATTCCTTCTAAGTATGCAATTCATTCTGAGTCGAATTTATTGACTTACAACACATGATTTTATAAGATTTTTAACCCGCAAAGGGTTAAAGTAGTCTATTTTAATTAGCAGATGACATAAAAATTAGACAATTAACAAAAATGGACTTATCGTGTTCTTTGCCCTGTAGTTTTGAATTACAAGAAACGCTACAGCCCACAATTGATTTGCTCCATTTTATTGTAACTTTTTTTCTTTAAATTTTCACGATTAAAAATTAAAATAAATTCCTGAAAAACTACTGACAACGCAAACGATGCAGCAGGAAAAAGATCCTGTCGGAAAAAGAATTATGGTACAGTTCAATCCCGACCGATCAGTAGGAGGATGAAAATAGGACCCGGGTTGAACGTATAAATTCCACGCGTGTCCTCGATATAATTAATATAATTACATATTACCACATTACGGATGGGTGACGAAATTTCTCGTATTTTATATTTCATATCTTGAAAAGGTAAAAATAGTGAACAATAACGTATAAAAGATTACATTTAAAAATAATCTTCTTAACTCATACTTTAAATTATGATCTGTCTTTGTAATATGAAATTATTCTTAAAAGTACTTACTGTGGGTGATCAAATTATTACGACCGCTTCGAAATAACTACTTATTCAAACTTTGAACAAGAATGGAATTAAAAGTACGCTTGAAATAATACCTTTTTTCAGTACAAAGATTATTCTTAGCTTTTTAATAAAGTATAACAATGATTTCAAACCTGTTACAAATTATTTAAAAAATTGTTAAGATATATATCAGCATTCGTCGAATTAAATTTAAAGCTAGTAAATATATTAGGTTGGTCAGAAAGTTCGCGCGGGTTTTAACCGTTGTATGTAAATAAAAAGCGATTTTTTTTTATTACAAAAGGAAATATTTTTATTCAATAATGCATTGTCCATCAAATAAGTCACCTTTTGTTTTTAAGATTTGAATTGAACTTAATTGCATTTCAAAGCGCTGGAAGACAATTATCGTTAAAAACCGTACGAACTTATACATAACGAACCAAATACATAAAAAATATAATAAGTGCACACACTACTACTTAACAATGTTAAAACAAGTAACAATCAAGGAAAACACAAATGAACAAAGATAATCTAAACGACTAGTATCAAGTCACACTATTGCAAATGAGCAATGGCAGCATGAAATGTTAGCCTGTTACAAACATACCTCTTACCGTACACTAACCAAGTAAAATAGCATCGCCAACAAATCAAAATATAGTCAAACTGTCTGTCCATGTGTCAAGAACTAAAGAGGGTACCTACAGTACCGGACAAATGAATTCAGACAGTGACGTTTTTCTGTTTCTTTGTTGGCCATGGTAGCGTCGCGTACTTATGCCACTCACATATTTCTTTACCATTTTAAAACATATATTTTACATTGAAATTTGTTATATTTAATGCTCTACAAGCATTTTAATCGAGTTAATCTTAATACACTGAATCATTTATGTATATTCAGAAACATCATTTGTCCGATACTGTACACGTTCTTATTATTCAAAACATAATATCACCAAAAATATAAAATATGAAACTCCTTCGTCTGATCGTAATAATTTCATCACCCACCGTACATCGGTAAAAATTCGACTTCAAATAGTTAATCGCGGCGATAATAAAATAGAAATTTTTATCTTATACAAGCATTTTAATCGAGTTAATCTTAATACACTGAATCATTTAAGTATATTCAGAAACATCATTTGTCCGATACTGTACACGTTCTTATTATTCAAAACATAATATCACCAAAAATATAAAATATGCAACTCCTTCGTCTGATCCTAATAATTTCATCACCCACCGTACATCGGTAAAAATTCGACTTCAAATAGTTAATCGCGGCGATAATAAAATAGAAATTTTTATCTTATACAAGCATTTTAATCGAGTTAATCTTAATACACTGAATCATTTAAGTATATTCAGAAACATCGTTTGTTTGCTAATACTACCAAAAAACAAAATATGCAACTCCTTCGTCTGCTCGTAATAATTTCATCACCCACTCTATATAAGCAAGAATTTATTCTAATCCTATTCCCTAGATTTACAAAAGATTTACAAAAATCATGTTCCGTCGTCAGTGTGTTAACCACAAAACAGATTCGAAGGAGCGTTATCTCGTAACATCTACCTGGCAGATCCCCGAAGACGACCTTTCGTTCTCGTAGCTGACCAATATGTTCATAGACGATCGTCAAAAACGGGCAGCTTAACCCGAGAGAAACCTTCCGTATTCCTATCGAGTCAAGTTCGTGATTAGATTTGTTGGATATCGTGGCCTCGATGCATTCGTAGATTCCAGCGTACACGCTGGATGACATTGATTAACGGCTATCGTCGTTTCAGACCTTTTCCTCCTGCGGGATCCCACCGGGAGTGTAATGCACTGAGTATTTTTCTCCGCTCGAAAACTGGTATGCCCTCGACTTTGTCAAGGTCGATTTATTTATAGTCGAAGCACACGAGAGAGACGGGTTTGGGAGTGGTAATTTCTTTAATTATTTAAAGTTGCAGTTTTTTAATTATTGTAATTGTATATAATTGGGGTTTAAATGTTGATCGTATAGTCTCGCTAGTAGAAATATAATAATATTGGTTTATCGTTTATTGGTTTTCGTCCATTGCGATTTTGGTTTTCTTGTAACTAAACGTATTTCTACTTGTTCCTATTTTCTATTGTTGGATCACTACTAAGAATAGTAAATATATTTTATTGGTTGAAACTAAAAATTTTGGTTTCTTTGTAACTAAACTTATTTCTACTTGTTCGTATTTTTTATTGTCGGATTATTAAGAATAGCAAATATACTGTACTTGAAAGAAAAATTTTGGTTTTCTTGTAACTAAATTTATACATATTCATACAATGAGATAATATAGAGCCATACAATATTAATCTTCTTTCGCTATACATTTTTTGCGATTTTATGCACGCATAATTTATTACTTTTCCAATATCGTAAACAGGATCAATTTATGTTATAGAAAAAGTACACAGAGATAAAAAAAAATTTGTGTTTTGTCTCTTAAAGAATTTATATCTTCCCTTATAAATAATTTATATATTCTAATTAATTTATATACTTTCTAATCGTATAAATAATATTTAATCGATAACTCACTAACGATATAATATGTATATGATTACCAGATTGCTTATCATCTATGAAATTATTAATTTATACATGAATTAATATTTTCATAATGTTTTTGAATCATTTAGTTCCTTTAAATACATTCATTATATTAATACACTTTATAGTAATCACAGAATTAATCGTAAAATTATATATTCTTGTTTACCTCCATTTTCTTCTTTTTGAATTAACCATACACACTCCACTGGAATCTAAAAGAAAGAAAAACCGCAAAAGATCAGAATAAGAGGTGTGTAAAAGAAATACGTATTTCAAGCAAGACAATCTTTTATCTATATTATTAACAGAAAATCACAGAAAATCCTCCAAAAGGCACTCTAATTAATTTACAAAATTTCTCTGAAAAATTACGAATGAGTCATTTAGACCATCTTGGTAAATCTAGTATCAACCCTTTGCACTCGTAAACTTTTTTAAGTTTCAAAGGACCATTGTGAAAACTTAGCGTTCTTTTGGAAAGAAATGCAGAAAATTATAAATGTTTCCGATTTCTTATTTACTCGGTTAATTTACTTTTATTTTAAAATAAAAGGAGTACTTGAATTGATGAAAATATATAATTTAATGAAAAATATAATCTCTGAAGAAAATTATGCATGTCGCGGTAGCGGCACCAGCCGAGTGCAAAGGGTTAACACCTGAACCGAACTTAGTTACATTTCAAAGCTCCGGTAAACAATCATCGTTAAAAATCGCGCCAACTTATCAGCCAACCCAATATCTAAATATTCGACAAATTGTGTTCCTCGGAAACTACTGTGCAACATCTAACGTCTCCAGCGAACCCTAGCCACAGTACTCGTGCACTCTTCCAGACCGACTTGATTCATGGATTTCCATAGATCCTCGCGTTCTTTCACGTTCGCCGATCTATGAATAGAATCGCGCCGGTTCTTCCTCCTTGTGCGGCATCCGCGTCTCGCGGACCGGCGCACACCGCAACCGAGTTCTCCGCTTCTTTCGTTGGTCGGTGTTCGTTTCCTACTGTTTCCCCGTTTCCACGATACTCACCGATAATCTTTGTCTGGTGTAGACAAGAATGCGATAGCTCGCACCACGAGGGGGACGCGTAGCGTCTCTCGACGATCGATCCGACGGATTGCTCGACGAAGCGTAAACCCTGAGCGGCCATTACGAGAGAGGCTGAAAAGCCTTGCCAGAGTAGACTACTCTGGTACGACCGAACGACAACGGAGAGAAATAGAGATAGAACGAGAAAGAAAGAAAAAGTCCATGCACGGTCCCTGACATTATCTGCACGCTCGATTTTCCTTGGTGCTTTGCATGCACTCGCTGCCCACCGTCGCCATCGCTGGCTCTGGTCACTGGAGTAAACCGAAAGGTCGTTGACTTTTGACACGCTGAGCTTTCGCGACCGCGTCACGCAGAAACGTTTCGCAATTTACTGCTCGCCTAATGCGACCCGCCGTTGATGATGATTGCGTTTCGACCGATTTCCACGCTGATAATTCCAGACGCCCCTTTCGAAAGGCTACGGGAGCACGTGGCGGTGTTCTTTTCTTTTCGTGGTTAACCCTTTCGCTACGAGGTGCGTATATATGCGTATATATATATATATATTAGGTTCAGGAAAAAGAAATCCATTATTTTTACGTGAAATGATTTAATCCTTTGCGGACTACCGCCGCATATATGTGTTCTGCGGAAACCATCAATTTGGCCGATGAACCCAAATATGCGTTCGGCGAAAACAATTGATAAGGCTGAAAGACTCATATATGTGTCCCAAACAAACGCGTTGCTATGGCCGAGAAACGCATATATGCGTTATTTTATATCATTTATTTATCTTCTCGAGAATTTATGTATGTATTATCTACATATATATGTATAATTTGACATCTTCGAACGCTATGAATGAAAATCGCTTAAAGAAACGTTTCTGCTGAAACGTGCGCTGGTCATTTTAAGTGACTATCGCGGTAGCGGCTCGGCCCCACGGTACGGTTTACTCAAAATCACGCCGTCCGCAAAGGGTTAAAACTGTTTTATGGTCGATCTTTAGCTCCTGGGCGATGCTACGACTACTAACCTGACGGTCAACTTCGATTATCTCTGTGATTTTATCCACATTTTTGACAAAGGGCCTGCCTGTGCGAGGTGCATCTTTAACATCAAAAATACCTGAACCGAATCGACGAAACCAAAATTGCACGTAATTAGCTGTTACAGTATCGGGACCGTAAACACCATTCACAATTTCAGCCGTCTGGCTTGCATTTTCGCCTTTATCAAAGAAAAATTGTAAAATGTACCGAATTTTCTCTTTGTTCACTTCCATTTTTAACACCTTGTAACTCACAACTGAATGGACCAAACAAAAAACAGCAAAAGAATTTGTTCAGTGCGAAATGTCACCTTAACAACGAGTATAAATCTGAAATTGTTTGATCGATACTTTTCGAAATATCGATCACTACAGCCATCTACCGAAAAAATAATGGATTTCTTTTTCCCCAATCTAATGTATAAAGATGAAGTAATCATCTGATAAAAGCGTCTATTGACGTTTTCTGTACCATAGAATTATTTATATTTTCATTTACATATGATCTGCTATCATTCGTTAGCAATATAATTAAATTTTACTACGTATATTTTTGTTATGTGAAGAAAAACTGTTTCGGTTGGTATACCAAGAGCTCTTTCGATTCTGAGGACATCGTAGTGAAAGGGTTAAAATGAAAAGGGTTGCGCGCGGAAAGTTTGATTTTAGGTGTTGTGGGAGAGTTTAGGCTATTAAATCACATTATTTCCTTTCTTTCCGTTACTAATAAATAATTATCTTAAATCCACTGCAAAGTTCTGTCAACATACCGCGTATAAAGCATTCGTACAGCATTTCATTCATTTCGTTTAATTATCTGTCTTAATTCATTAACGACGAAGAATATATTGTACGGAAAAAATTGTACATCATTAATAAGATTATGAGTAGTGTAAAATATTCATTTGAATTTCCAGTTTCGTTCCTCTGCTTCAAATATACTCGGTTTTCTTTTTATATATAAAAAAAAGTGGACAGATATAAAAAAGATCTTAAGTTAGGAGCTAGATTAATCGATGCAGAGTAACTGTATAAATTTTTAGCCAAATCGATCCAGTAGTTTTTGCAATATTTTTAATGAAAAAACGTGTTTAAAGATTCAAACTGCAGACTGTATTTAGAATGTGATAATTTTGCTATTTTTAGATATTTCAACGTTAAATTCCTCGGGAATATTCTAATTTTCGTATCTTCTAATTTTAACATTTCTGTGTAATTGGATATTTTATATTTTTAGATATATCTTAGCCCTTAATTAAAAACGCTCGTGTACTATTGGTTTGTCCGGAAAGTTCGTGCTGATTTTTAAGGAAAATTCAAACACAACACATTTAAATTTCCTTATACATTTATTTAATTATATATCTTCCATTTTCTTCTGTAACCTTTCTCCGTCTCTCGCGTAATTTGAATATCCCATCCTTCCAAAACTTCTTAGATTTTTCGAAAAACTTTTCCATATTTAACGCTAGAACTACCGTACCAGTCAAAATGACCGGTTCGTAATTTGTCATAGAAATTTTATAAATTTACAGTAGCGCATTTTTAGCGATTTTCTATAATTTTTTAAACAAAATATGTACAAAGAACCGTTACCCCTAATATAAGTATTTTTTCAAATACTTATCATTTCGATTTCTTAGCTACAAATAAGTCTATTTTAATCGTCGGTAGTTCTACAAACTTTTATCTAAAGATACCTCAAGTATCGCTCCTTAGAATATATACGCGTGTCATTTGTTTTCAATCGTTCCGACGTATTCAGATCTGTTCTAATGGCACCTATCAAAAATCGACACCAACTTTCCTGACAACCCAATATTTTTTTACTAGTGAAATACAGGATATAATTCCTTTCTTTATATGTTTAATAGTAATTGGACGTACAGTTAACCCATTGACGACGGTTTCTGTAAAACTTACCAGGGAATAAAGTTACGATCGAATAAATTCTTGCTTATATACTTTCGAGAATAAATTGTATTCTAAACATAGCTCTTAATTTAAAATTTGAACTGAACGGATAACTTTTTAAAAGTAATCTTTCATACATCGTCGTTTCCTATTTTCACCTTTTCAAGATCTGAAATACAAAACACGAGAAATCTCGTCACCTGTCTTCAATGTGTTAACGTGAAAATTTCCTCAAAAATAGAAATAGGGTGGGAAAAGTTGAACCTGCAGAGTATTTCTGTAAACAGTACTGGTTTAACCCTCTACAGCCCGAATTTTGTCTGCTTATCATATAAAAAAATTACGATTCATTACATTTTTTCACTTCGTTTTAAAAATTTTTTAACTAATAATTGGTACAGATGGATCGTGGTATAACTACAGTAATATAGTGATCAAATTCAACGGTACAGTGATAACTAAATAAAATAGATTTTTTAAAAATATAGATACATTAGTTTGTAACTTTTAAGTCACGCGACGTCATAGAGAGTTAAGTAGCAGAGAACGGTTAGATTGAGGTTATGGGTCGTTTAAAGATTGACGCAGGTATCGAGTACTTTTAAATATGTGGCTCGACGTGTATATTAAACGTCTTAGAGGCTGTAATTAGCTTATTGCGAATTAATGACGTGTTAAACGTTTGCGTTATGTTTGATGGTAAAAAGATGGTGTGACTTTTCGTTATGACAGCCTTCGATGCAATTATGATTTATTCATGAGTCGTTGAGTCACTCAGCGCTTCGTAATTTTATATACGAAGAAAGAGGAAAGAAAAATTAAATATTTATCGTAGTTAACTTCTTGTTATTTCGTGTGAAAATTCAACGTTTACCGATGAATAAGATATGTTCAGTAGGTATTTGAAAACATGTAATTTAATAGATAACTTAAATATTTGTTGGAAGCGTGATTTCATGATAATTGACGTGAGAATTGTACAATAAAAAAATGTATTGGGTTGTTCGGAAAGTAATTTCGTTTTTTTTTTGTGAAAATGAAAGACAATTTTCGTATAACGAACAAATATTTTATTAAATTATATATTGGCCATTCTGGTCCAGCACCTTTCGCCATCTTTCGTGTTGTTATTCGCCGGTTTGCATCAATTAATGCCTTTATCTTGTCTTTATCAGCTTCAACCGGCCTTCCAGAACCTGGTGCATCTTCGACATCAAAATTTGCGGATCGAAATTTTGCAAAGCAGTTCTGGCACTGGCGTACCGTCAACGCATCTTCTCCATACACATCGGTTAATTTCTTTCTGGTTGAACACCATTTTTACCTTTTCTGTAGTAAAAAAGTAAAATATGACGGAAATGCTGCTTATTGCTCTCCATATTTAAAAGGGCGCCAACCAAAAACTACTGCCTAGAATCAAATGGACTTTTTCACGCACAAACCTTGCTATATCAGCTCTCAAAACATACAATGATTATGCGGCTTAAGTGTGAAGTTGGGTGCAAAAAAATACAATTAAATCCTCTATCGAGAAAAAGCGAAATTACTTTCCGAACAACCCAATAATTCGACGGAAATATTTAATACCGAATTCTAACAACTAAACTACTAGCGTTTTCCTTTTTATAAAATTGTGCGAAAATTCAGCGATAAAAGTCTGACTCGATTTTCGATGATACGTTAATACGTTTAAATTTTCAGTGTATTATACAGATTGAACGTCCAGTGAAACTATTACTATACCAAATACTCGTTATACCTCCGATTCCTAAAATTAGATTCATCCGTTCACATTATCCAGAAACGTAATCCCCTAATTATTTTAAGCAATGTATTATCTCTTGCATGCACGAAATTGCTACGGTGCATTTAAAACGCAATGCAGATGAAACGATCGGAAAACTTGTAAGCGTGTCCACCCAAATGATATATTAACTTTACCGGTGGAATAATTGAAATCTTTATATACGAACGTTATATCCCATAAAATCCTACGCGGTTCCATAATCAGTGAGCACAAATATGCAAGCCGTAGGAAGTTAGTGACAGCGAATTAATAGCCGTAGCAATCTACTTCCCATTCTCTCGGTCGCAATAAATCAACTATGATTATTTACAGGCGAACTTCCTTTCCCAAATATATGCCGTATAATCATCTCGAGAAATTTTTACGGGTCGCTTTTCCGAAAGTAAACCTCAATTTTCCCGCAGTGGTCGCTCATCTTTTAAATTCAGTCGAGAATTGAAATTTGTATTTACACTGTCTTGTTTCATTCTTGATTTTTTAACATACTCACGTTATAGGATGATACAATTATTAATGTTCGAGTTAATTCCTATCGCAGTTTTCTATTAAACTTTCAGAATTTTTCTATTAGTCTTCTTCGTCTCTGTGAATTTTATTATCTAACAATGCTATACAGGTTTTTATATCTACAAATACCATCAGTTACATTGTATTGGTTTAATCAATCTTCCACTTTTCTTCTACCTAATTATTTAAAAGAAAAAAAATGAATCTCTGTTCCCTAAGAAATAATTCTTTTATCCAACAGTAATATACTAATTTTGATATCTACAAATAATTCCAGTTATACCATATTACTTTCGACGCTCTATTAAATCTTCCACTTTTCTTTTACCTAATTATTTAAACGAAGAAAAATGAATCTCTGTTCTCTAAGAAACAATTCTTTTATCCAACAATAATATACTAATTTTGATATCTACAAATAATTCCAGTTATACCATATTACTTTCGACGCTCTATTAAATCTTCCACTTTTCTTTTACATAACCATTTAAAAGAAAAGAAAAATCTTTGTTCCTTAAGAGTAGAATCTTTTATCTAACAATACTATCCGAATTCTGATATTTACAAATATCACCAGTTAAACTATAGTACCACCAATGCTCTAATAAATTTTTTACGTTTATTCTACCTAATCGCAAACAAAATCTGTGTTCCTTAACACGTTGAGCGTTACGACAGTCTCTGCGAACTGACACAAGAATTTTCGTTTAGGCGTCATTCAATTTTAAAAAATAATACCTTGTGATTTATTAATGGAGTTTATTAAAATGTGTGAAGCATAGATATGAATTTACTTTACAGGCTTTTACAATTTTCTTCTTAAATTGTTCGCTATTTTTTGACCAACTTTGAATTCGTATCGTCATTGGTTCCTAAGAACTGACGGTGTCAATTTTAAAAAATAATGCCTTATAATTCATTAACGGGTTTTATTAAAATATTTTAAGCAAAGATACGACTTCACTTTGCAGGTTTTTACAATTTTCTTCTTAAATTCTTCGCTATTTTTTGACCAAATTTGAATTCGTATCGTCATTGGTTCCTAAGAACTGACGGTGACAGTTTTAAAAAATAATACCTTATGATTCATTAACGGGTTTTATTAAAATATATTAAGCAAAGCTACGACTTTACTTTTCAGACTTTCACAATTTTCTTCTTAAATTCTTCCCTATTTTTCGGCCAAATTTGAATTCGTATCGTAGCACATAAACAAAAAGTTGACCAAAATCAGTGTAACGCTTAACCTGTTAACACTAACTACAAGTTTACGAGCATCGATTGAATCATTTTGATGGGTACATTAAAATACAAAGTCTTTCAAATTATCATACGTTCACTTTACTCTGAATCGATAGATTTTTATCCGCAAAGATATTTACATTGTCGGTACATAAATTTTATTTCGCGTGCATATCTGTTCATCGTAATCACGAAATCTGAGATCCGTCAAATTGACGTAAATCTAGTGTTAAATATAGAACACACACATTGGGTGGGACGAAACCGAGGTTCCATACACTGGTCGATCGACATCGTGAAGCAGAGAAACCGTGTCGATCCGTGGTTTCTCCTCAAAGTCCCTGGCGTCCCGTTAGCACGACATTTAGTAGAAGCTAGATCGTATAGTACAGAACACAGCGCACAGAGAGCGAAAGACGAGGATGAACCTCCGCCTCCTCCTCGTGCCTGGTTCACCGATTGTCGTAAACAAGATTGTGTGCGCCTACCAGGTTTCTAGCACGGTCGTTCTAATTACAGGTAAAATCAGGAAGCGGAAGGTTAGTGGTACGACGATGAATCATTCGATCGATCGCCGATAATGAGTTTCGTCATTGGCTCGCTTTATACGTGCCACCCACGTGGCACCGACCGATGGGGACACGAAACACGTAAAAGAGAGGCGTCAGTGTCTGGTGGTACCAGGCGAGTTGTTGCATACTGCGTCTCATTCCTCTTTGCTCGTTCAATCGGATGCGTCACAGGAAGCCGAACGCCTGACTGACTGGCCGACCGGCTGATGCTCCTAACCTATCGTACGGTCAATTCGTTTTATTCTACTCATTTATCGCGTTAGCCAATTGGCGTACTTTGCCAACCCGTCTACTGCGAACTCGGGTCCTCCGTGTGTACAAGAGGGTCCGCGGTTTGTGTGCCAGTGTGCGGTCTCCTCTTTTCTCTGCGCCCCCTGTTGTGTGCACCAACGCCACTTAAAAGAGCTCGCCTTGGCCGGTCGCGACGATAGAAAGCCGATTTGCTTCCTTTGAGTTACGTCGCTGCGAAGCTGATGATGGGACGCGTTCAGATAGATTCGCTTTTCAGGCTGTGAAGTTCGTTCTTTGAACGGTTCTTTTGGTAGGTTGTATACATGAATTCGTTCGTGGATAGAAGTTACCATTTTATAAGGTCCTCTGTTGTTGGTACATATGGGTACATATGGTACATTGGGGTGTCTGAGAAACAAAAGGCGTTGTTAGTTTGCTCTGTTTAGTCTGACAATTGACAGTATAGACTAATGAGGTATAGACCTCGAAAAATAGCTTGATGACATAATAATAAGACATATATTAATAATAAGTATTGGATACGAAAATAATAAGAGGAGAGAATCGAAGTATGAGATAGAGGAAAGGTCCCATAAATAACCCCAGCACGAGCTAAGCTTCGAGCTCCGACGACTGTTTTACAACAGGGCCTGACGGTAAAAGATGGACCCTCGGCTCTGGACACCACCCGAGATTTGGGAAACTACCGGAGGCCACTCACTGTTCGAACATCACACCGGACAGTCGAGTATCGAACATTTTCATCGATCGATAAATATATAGCGGAATCGGCGCCGTTGCGTATTTTAGTTAATACAGAACTGTTCTTGCATAAGATTATAGTATCTTCCGTGGACTTATTAACTTTCTACAATTTAGCGGGAATATTAAAAATTTGAAATATTTAAAAAGCTCTTCTACTTTGAAAATGTTAAAATAAAACAGATGAGCAGTAAAACTCCCTATCGGACAAGGTTTGGGTGTCGCTTCTCTCTCAAGGTAAAACGTCTGGGAAAAACCCAAATGACATTAACCAGCGTAGCTGAAAAAGTAAACTGTAATATGTTTTTAGATTATAAGAATCGAAGGCCGCTCATTTTTGCAGTCAGTGCAAATCGGTGTAAGAAGGGCATAGATCCTGGTTTGATTCTTGTCTTCTCAAATGTATACTTTTACCACCTTTTCGAAAAGACTACCTTTTTACGTATCCCTCAACAGAAAGAAAGGAATCGTTTAGCTTTCGAAGATATACAGTTCCTGGCCATGGAATTAGGACCACTAGAAATTTTCAGCATTTTTCACGTTTTTCGTAAAATTGAAAGGCTTGTTCAAATTGTAACGATATAATTTATTAAGTACCAAGATAATACACTACTACTGTACATAATGTTATGTACACGTGTTAATATTTTGTATTTCCACCCTTTGCTTTGACGACAGCTTGTATCCTTTCCGACACGCTCCGTATACATTGCTCGATCATATGCTTTGTATCTTCATCATTTTCCCAAATATCTGTAATTTTTTTTTTTTAATTTATTATTTATCGTCGCATCAACCACTTGTGGGTTATTAGCGACTCAGAGAGGAGGAGTTACAGTTTGTTGTATAATTTGGTTTCTTTGAGGTACTATTTTTTACAAAATTGAGGCACTATTTTTATTACAAAAATTGTAATTTTTGTTTTCAACTCAGATAACGTGACGCTTGGAGAGTTGTAAACCAGTCTTTCGAGCAGGCTCCAGACATTTCCTATGGCATTCAAGTAAGGAGATTTACTTGGCCATGGGAACAAAGGGATGTTTTTCATTTTAGAATCGCGCATCGCCCAGACAGTTCGCTTATTATCACGATAGTAACAAATCAATCGCTACGTATACATCGTTATCAACCTATTCATTAATAATTTGAACGACCAAAAACAGTATTCCATATACGACACAACGTCATAGCCACAAAACTGAAATTCTCGTACGTGGTCCTAATTCGACGACCAGGGACCGCGCGTCTAAATTTATAAACTATAAATAAATCTGAAACCGGTAACCAAAAAGTGCTCGCGAGCCTACCAATGCCAAACTCTTACCTCAAACGAGACTCATCGACTCTTCCAGGAAAGCGTATAAGCTCGCGAATAGTACAAGAATAATACAAGAATTCGTGTCGAAGCGGGGCAGGGACGGTGGCAGGAAAGTATATACGTTCGTTTGATATATTTAGCGTGATCTTTCGTCCGGTTACATTCAAGGTTACCGATTATCTGCTCCCGCATGTGTGCGTCATCGAGGCGATAGCAGCTAGGCGGCAGCGGAGGCGGAGGACAGCGTTCAGCGTTCGCGACTGTCCCGCGAGGAGAATCGTTTCGAATCGTCCGCGGGTACACGGTGTCACTGGTAGAGGTGACACGTAGGCGGACTTTTATCGAGCAGAGATTGGAATTCCGAGTCGTTGCACGCGTCGTCGTACGTGAAAGTAGCCGCGTACCGGATAGACGCACGCGACTGCTCGTAGGCAGTCAATCCGGTCGTGGAGATACGCCCAGGCGGAAGGCCGCCAGGAATTCATAGACAATGACTTTTCTCTCTCTTCCTCTGCTTTTCTAACTCGTCGCTGAGCGTCTGCTCGTCGTTCTCTCCGCCGTTTGCGGTACTCCACTTCCGGGTCGAGCCAGACGCCGCTACGCCGACCATTTCCTGTCTCCGCGACTAAAATGGCGGGAAAACCTGCCGACTGGGTGGAACATACATAATATCGTGATATGATATATGTGTATACGTGTACGGAGATATGTCGGAGGTCAACCGTGTGACTTGCAATCCGGATGACGGAACGATCGTGCCGTTTCAACGATGTTATGCGTGCTTCGACGATGACTGCATTTGGGACGGGTTAAGGTCGGTTTATATTATCCGTTCGAACGTGGAGCGTTTAGGTTCCGTTTTCGGTTCGGAATAAATATTGTAGAGGATTCTTGAATGCAGATGTTTACGTAGAGTGTCGCGGTCAGTTCGAACAGGTTACGTCTCAGACAGTTGACGACCGACATTCTTCTGGAGAATGTTTTGACTGAAGCAGTACGTGACCGAAGTTGCCGAAACGTGCTTGAACGGAGACCGTGGTATGTTTTGCACTTAGTTGGGACAAAATTTTCGAAGCGACTAGTGTGATCGTTTCCTGTCTTATAATTTGTTAACCCTTTGCCCTATAACCACGAGTCACACTCGTGGCGCCGATTCTGGTTAAAATATAATAAAAAGACACAATATTTGTGACAAAGTTCAATTTTAACTTTAACTGTAATTTAAATTTACAAGATTGAAAATTAGCAAATACAAAATACGTGTAATATTTCAATACTTTGCGTTTGACCGAGCATCAAAGACGTGAATAACTATTGCTAATATGTATGAAGATCGAAGAAATGGTAAGCCAAGGGGTTAAGGGATTTTTTTTCATTGTTTCGATAGTATTTAACTATTAAAATATTCTGTTGAAATTTCGGAGCAATATTGAAAGTATTTTGGCATTTATAAATGACTTTTTTTCGACTGATAGAAATGAAACAAAAACTATCCAACCAATTGGTCTGCAATTTCTTGACGTCACTTTGCGAACCATTGGTTATCGCAGAAAGCAAAATAGAGTTCTTTCAATGAAAATTTCTCATCTTTTTTTGACAACTAAAAATAGCAAACAAGTATTGATTTCTGATAATAAAACTTTGAGCGTTCATCATTTCGTTTAATTTCGTCAGAACTGGCTAATTCTGATTCCTGTGACAGCAGCATTCGCACAGATTAAGAATGCTTTATAAATAGGTTTATGAATCGAAACCTCTCGCGCCACTGAGGTTTCTTTTTTTCAAGTCGTGAGGTTACAGTTATTAAAAAATTTACTAAAAAATAATAAATAATAATAAAAAATATTAAAAAGTTTATTTTGTATACTTTTAAACTATTGGGTTGTTCGGATAGTAATTTCGTTTTTTCCCGATAGAGAATTTAATTGTATTTTTTTGCACCCAACTTCACACTTAAGCCGCATAATCATTATATGTTTTGAGAGCTGATATAGCAAGGTTTGTGTGTGAAAAAGTAATAACAACACGAAAGATGGCGAAAGGTGCTGGACCAGAATGGCCAATATATAATTTAATAAAATATTTGTTCATTGTACGAAAATTGTCTTCCATTTTTAAAAAAAAAAAAACGAAATTAATTTTCGAACAATCCGTTAGATGAATCTTATACGAAAAGCTTTGTGTGATTATACATTTTATTCACAAAATAAAAAATTCAAAATTAGCCATAAGCTGCAGCGCACGTGAGAGTTATGACACGAGTAGAGAGACGATCTCTATTTTCGATGAATTCCTGTCTTCGCCATCTGGGCAACGGGCTGCGAAAGAAATTTTCCGCCTATCGCTTGTCGTTGCTCTAGACGAGAACCGATGGTATAAATACTGCGTTCGTTTTGCTCGAACCCAACGAAACCGGAACGTTCCGTGTTGGAACGGATGATATTAGGTTGTCCCGAAAGTTTCTTTCGTTATCTTCACGCAGTAACTTCGTTTGGCGGTGTTTATACAAATACAAAGCCTTATTTGTTAAACGAGAGGTGGAGAAAGGTAATAGAGCAAAATAGATCCGATATAACGTAATAATGTATTCTAAAACGTGAAATATTACGCATCCATTACAGGTAACACTCCTATAACACGGTAGATTAGTTCCAAGAAAATTCCGTGTTGTATGAGACCCAGAGCCAGTACAAACAGGGGGGTTACGTTCCAAAAACTTATTAAAAACAAATATTTTTTTTAATTCTACATAAATAACTTAATTTTTATTAAAAATATAAATGTATGTACAAGCGTGAGACACTTTTGTTTTCAGGCCACGGAGATAAAAAGAAATATTTTCCGCAAAACTGTATCTTTAGGACGGCAAGCCTCGCCGCGGCTATAGAACAGTGTTGTACAAAGGTTTTTCCAATTTTCTTATCGTGTTAGAGCGAAACCGTGTTATAAGATGCCGTGTTGTAGGAGGGCTACCTGTACTTATTAACCATCTATGGGACCGTGTAACTTAAAAGTTACAAATTGATGTATCTATATTTTAAAAAATTAATTTTCTTTAGTTATCGTTGCACTATTAAATTTGATTACTGTATTACTGTAGCGACACCACGATCCATCTACAGTAATTATTAGTTAAAATATTTTCAAATCAAAGTGAAAAACTGTAATCAATCGTAATTTTTTCTCCAATAAGCAGACAAAATTCGGGCTATAGAGGGTTAATAAAACGAAAGAAACTTTTGGGACAACCTAATATAAAGCGCCTTTGAACGAACGTATATTCCTTATATGAAGTATGGAAACTGGTGTTTGTTCATGAAAAAATATTTGGTTTGTTCGAAATAATAAATGGAAATTTTGGTACTTTTTTCTTTTTTTTTTTTATGAATTATAGGGATATGAATGTTAAGTAGTTTTTCGTTCTTTTAGAGAATTAAAAGTTTGTTGTAATGTTACGTGTTTGTAAAAGAAATTTATTTAACGTATCACGTCTTGAATACATTTAAATTGGGTTAAATGGTGAATTTGGTGATATTTTTCTTATAAATTAAATTCCAAAGCGGAGTTATTGGTTGAGCAAACTGAATGATTCATGATGAAAAGATGGTTGGTCATCCGACACGTTTTTTTTTCCCCTCCTTTTTACAATAAAACATTGGTCGTGCACTGAAATTTCCATGAAACAGACGTCGAACGATGTATCAAAGTTTCCATGAAGCGTCCGATAAATCATTTGTTTAATACAAACCGGTTCCGTGCTAAATTATTAAACGTTGAATAAAACAAGGCTTTTTTATTATTTACGAAATAATAGTATCAAACCGGATGAGATTAAAATTTTCAACGTCGTCTCTTCTAAAATTGAAATTATTATGAAATTGAAATACGAGTTTTATTCTTTACCGATACTTAAATTCATTGAGCTATTACTTTGTCTTGCTATTTAAACTGATCAAAAGTTTTTCTTCTTTCATTCGTAATAATGATAATAAATAACTAAATAAATAAATTGGTAATTCAAATATTCCCGCATCACTGCCACAAACAACAGTTTAAAAATTCATATTTCGTACTTCCTATCGACAAACGCAAATTACCTCAACTCCATAAAGAACAACAAAAATTTCAAAAAAGCAATAACCCAATATTTTCCAGCCTCGGTGTATCCAATTTCAATTAACCCGCATACAAAACCAAACCTACAACCAGTGATTATCAACGAACTATCGCTGAAAATCCACAATAAGCTCTGTGCGAAACAATCAGCTCGATTAAACGCGTCGAGCTTGAAAGAATAAAAAATAACAAAAAAAAAAAAAGAAAGAAAGAGAAGAAAGAAAGAAAAAAAACGAAAAAAGTGTCGCAATGTGCCCGTCCGATGGTACGGCATGAACGAGAGGAGCGAGAAAATAAAAATACTCGTCAATCGAGTAGAGTCGCCGCGTACATGAACGAGGCGCATGTGGCAAGCACGTTTTCGTCCGTGCAAACAGAATGAGGAAGACCCGGTGCAGATCCGGGAAGACGAGAAGCCGGTGGGGTCCACAAAGCTGGGCGCACGGTTTTCTCTGCGCGGAAGCAGCAGCTGACGCGTCGCGTGACGTCACGGTTTGCGTGGGTCGGCGTCCCGACGGCGGACGTCGCTCGATATCCCACTCGCGCGGCCGACGCTCCTTTCTACTACGCGTCTCTTCCCCTCTCTGCTCCTCTGCCGTCCATGACTCTTCCCTCCTCTTTCCCTCTCTATCCACTTCCTGTTCCTCTTCCTCTTCCTCCTACTTTTACGCTACTCTCATTCTCTTTTCATTTCCATTCCGTTCGTTCCACTATTTCCTCTCCCGACAGATTTTTTTCCCCCCTTTTGCCTTCTTCGTTTCTCGTATTTACACGCGTGAATCCTTCTTCCTATCAGTTTTCTTCATTTCTTTTCTTTTTTTTCTTATTCTTCTCTTTATCTTTTCTTTTTTTTTTCTTTTTTTTTTCTTTCTTTTTCTTATTTTCCTATTTTCAACGTTACCGTTGTTACGTTACCGTTTATTACTTCATTCGTCGTTGCTTCTTCACTCTCGCAATCTTCCTCGCATTCCATCGAGCCTCTGGCCGTCCATCCACCGTCTCCCTTCCTCTGTTCTCCATTTCATTTTCGCGTTCCATACTCATCGTCATTCTTTACAGTTTTTCTCGGGATCTTTTCATTTCCACCCCCTACAACCCCTCCGGATCCCTCGATTCTCTCGACCCGCTTTTTTTTTTTTCTCCACGTTCGTCCTCTTTGTCTTTTTATACCGGTTCTCGTTATATACCTGCAACCAGCTCCAACTCTCCGCCACTGGTCATCTCTCTTCTAATCGCTCGCTTCACCCTCTCCCTCCCGTGCTGAACGTTGCTGCAGCGGAGCAGGGCGTGACGTCAAGCCCGTTGCCCTCGCCCATCCCGTGTTGGCTGCAGCAGCGTGGCTGCTGAAACCCACCCTGGCAAGCACCAAAACCAAATAACCCTCTTCTTGTGGGGGCTGCACGTACTACACAGGGCTCGCATCAACTAGCCTCTGGCGAGTTCGTTGCCACGGCGAGGAGTTCAACCCCCGTCACCTTACCGGGATGGGCTACAGCGCGCTTTTCCTGCGTATTATCTCGTTGTCCAGGCGGGATTTTATCTGCTCGCAACTCGACTTTTCTGGGTTACCGTCTCTACGTGAAACTTGTATCTTTCGTACGGGTGTTGCCTGTTCCTTTTCTTTTTTTATTATTATTTTTTTATTATCTTTTTATTCTTTGAGAATTCGTCGAGGGTTGAATCTTGATTAAATTAGGGTGAATGTTGTTTTGTTGTTATTGGCAAGTTTGTATCGGAGGAGGAAAGTTAATTTAATTGAATTGTATCAAGGAGGGGTTGGATGATGCAGGGATGTAATTAAGGGAGGATGGAATCAGAATATCTAAATGGTAGGAAAAATCTAAATGAGCTGAAGTAAAGTAGAGTGGTGAGAATAGTGGACAATTTAAAGGATTCGGTAATTTAGCTTTTTAAGAAAGGAGTAAATGTGAATTTTGTTTAAGTTTGATTTTATATATTTTGTTGGATTCCGACGTTTAGTCATTTTTTAACAGTAACAAGTATTATTTTATTCACTTTTTTAGCGGGAATCTTACAATTTCGAAGGCTCTTAGAGAGATTTTCTTGATTGAAACAATTGTTCGATGTTGGTGCAAGGTCTTAGACGTAAGTTTTTGGTAAATGTGTCTTTTATGAAGGTTCGAAGGGCTGATTTTTAGAAGTGATGGGAGTAGGAAAAGGTCCAATAGGAATTTTTTGATATTACAAGGGCTGATGAGTAAGGAGTTGAAGCGTATGACTAGGGGTTGGCGAGTTACGGATTTAAGGGTAGCACGCGTAATTGTGTATATGATAGAAAGCAAATTTTGGGATTACTTATCTCAAATTAAGTAGTGCGCATAAAAATATTTAAAGCTTAGAGCGGTATCCAACAATTTTATACTATTTTACATTAACCAGTTAACTGCAGAATTTATTTTTCAAAAACCCTCACAGGATCCGTAATTAAAATCAAAGAATGACTACGTCGAACGCAATACAAATGGTCCCGTAACAAATTTTACGAAAAAATCAAAGTGTAACGATAAGGACTACATTTTTATTGCATAAAAAATTTACAATTCATCGTTGAAAAAGATATTGTTATTGAGAACTTAAAAATTGCCAAAAAATAATAAAATTCATAAACAGGAGAAATTAAAGAAAAAAAATTTAAGAACTATTTTAGCTAACTTTTATAGCACTTTACCTTTACTTTGTTTTGATGATAATATATAATTTGATAATAATAATATAGAATCTTACAAGTATTACGTTGTTGCAACAAACCCGAAATTACTAAGGGCCTTCGTAGCTTGCTCATCTTATTTATATTATTGCAAACTGTTATCGGGGAATACCCGATATACACAGTAAAGTACACAAAACAATACCGGGAATACCCGATGCATTGGGGAAAATGATCAACTCAATTTTGTAAAAAGCAGTACATTGCACGGTGAATAACCTCTATACCAAACAGTTTAACCTAATTTCTTTTTTAATGCATAGCAGGTTTACTGATAACATAAAGGAAACATACCACTAAATGATATCTGTATAACATCTTACTAAAATTTAGAGTTTTTATATCGAATGGTAGTGTTTAATTTTTTACGACGTGTGTGCACGCCAACCGCACCGAAATAAACGTTTGAATTAACGTGTATACACATCGAACGCAGTTAACTGGTTAAATTACATATTCCAGAAAATTACTTTACATAATTTTATGAGTCACAGTAAAGTCACAAATATTCATCGAATAATATTTTTGATCCGGTTATTAACGCGAAACCCTGTAATCGGATTCACGTCTTCATCGGTTCTAAGATTAGAATACCGCGCGCGCTTTAACGGTATATAAATAAAAAAGAAAATTATAGCTCAGTTAAACTTTCACCCTGATCTTTGCCTACGTTTATAAATCTATAAATCTACGTTATATAATTAATAACAAATTAATATTCATCGCTCTCCACCCTAACATTTATCACTGAAACGACTATCGCAGTAGTTACTAGAATATTTAGAATATTTTCAAGTATTTAACACGATGTTTTCTCTTTTCTGTTTCAGGTATGTTTACCATCTTTAACTCTGCGCGACAATAACGTAATCTCATATTAAACTTCTCGATCCTGTCTGGTCCATAAAGGTGAGATCGACCTGTTAAGTTAGTTGAGCTAGTTCCTAGTCCCGATTCTATGCAAACTGAAACGAAACGATGCAAGTTCACGCGTAATGTTTCGCCTTTGTCAAATCACCGTTTGTTCCCCCGAGCCTTTTGCGAGTGGCCCATTTTCGGGTCGGCACAGTTTCGAGAATCGGCGAATCGAAGCCACAGCCTTATCGAGAAAATAGGAAGGGGGACGATCAATCCAGTGTGTGTGTGTACGTGTGTACTCGTCTCCGTATAATTGTGTGTAAGCGTGAAACCGGGTCGGGTTGTCGGGTGAACGGTTTATTGGGGATGACTGCGATTATAGAGAGAGGACTGTCTCCTTTCATCTCGATGCACGAGCTCGAAAATTTGTCCCGTCGACAAGATAACGTGACTTGTTCGGATGCACATTTCCATACTTTTTCTCTTTTTTTTTGTTCCTTTTTCGTTTTAGAGCGGTTCCGATTTTGAAGAGTAAAATTTGTTCGTTCGAAAAGCAAAGAGTAATTATGCGACGCCTAACAAATTTTATGGGAGTTGAAGGAAAATAAGTTAGTTTATGTATTTGGATTTTTTTAATTAGCATTTCTTGAGAATAGAACGTGTTCTGATGTCTACAGTCGTCAGAATGGATTAGAAATTTGATTTTGTGAGATTATAGCGAAGTAGCTATATACAGCATAAGTAGGAAGACTTTTACAATGTTTGCAAATGTTAAGGGAACCACTTTGATTGATAGGTTTTTATTCCCGTGTATTATGAAAAATGTTGATAGGTGTGTTTTTTAATCGGTTACACAGGAAGAAATCAGGTGTATTGATTTTAGCCCCATTTGGTCATCGTGACGTCAGGCTTCCCAAAATGTAACAAAATCAATAGTTGCGGATCTCTGTAAAATCTGCACAGACTTCCTCCATTTCCATTCATATCATCGAACATTGCAATATTATTCGGTTATTCTCCTCGGAACCATTTATATAAATAATTACAAGGAACGAAAGTAGTATCTCACTGAAAGTAACTATATATTAACACTAGAACTACAGAAGTGGTACAAATGACCAATTTCTAATTTTTTTATAAAAATTTTGTAAACTGCTGTGGTACATTTTTGGAGATTTTCCACGGTTTTTTATAACAAAATTCCGTTACTTCGTGTATTTTTTCATATACTCTTCAATTTAATTTTTTTAGAACAAATAAGTATACTTTAATCACCGATACTTCTAATATTAACCTTCTATGGGCCGAATTTTGTCTGCTTATTGGAGAAAAAATTACGATTGATTAGAGTTTTTCACTTTGATTTGAAGATATTTTAACTAATAATTACTGTAGATGGATCGTGGTGCCACTACAGTAATACAATAATCAAATTTAATAGTGCAGTGATAACTAAACAAAATTAATTTTTTTAAATATAGGTACATCTGTTTGTAACTTTTAAGTCACACGGTTCCACACAGGGTTAAATATTTTTGCTTATTATGTGGATTCTGTGTTATTTCTTTTATTTTTTTTTTTTTTTTTTTCTGTGTCGTATCAACTGCTAAGAGTTTGTTAACACCGAATTTACTTATAAAAATAATTTATTTCGGACCACTTTATGCATTTCGGTTGCATTATGTATTAGTTGCACGGGCCCATAGAGGGTTAACTCTATGCACCTTAAAATATTTTTAAGTTTAATAGGACTATCCTAAAAACTTACTATTATTTAAAAAAAAAAAGAATATTACAAATATTTACAATTTTTCACGTATTTGATTAACTCTCGTTAAATTAACGAAACTACGAAACTTAACTCAAAACTTAACTTCTGAAGAAAATCACGCACAGCAGCACTGGATAGTAAAAAAAAAAGTACCAATCTGAATAAAACAACCCCTAAAACACAAAAAAAAAAAGAAAAGAAAAAATAAGACGCTCTTCTAATAGTAATAATAACTCGTCCCTGATGCATCCAAAGAAAATTTCGAGGTTGATGAATATCGGGGAGTGGCGGGCAAAGCTCTTGCGCACTCGGCGTGCGCTCCGGTGCAATTCGGCGCGGCTCGGCTTGGTTCGATTCGGTTCATTTCAGTCAGCTGGCTGACAGGGCGTTGCCCCGCGTGCGATGCACCATTCATTACGGAGTGCTGCAACCAGAGAGCCGACCTAGCTCGACCAGACCGAGCCTCCGCTCTCTCCCTCTCCTCCCAATTCCTACCTATTTCTCTCCTCCGGTTTCCTCTCATCCACGAACCCACCCACCAGTCTCGTGCTCCCTCTCGAAACCCTTCCTCCAGCCCCCTCACTCGATTCTGCTTCGGCTGCAACTGTGGCTGCGAGACCGACCACCACCTACTACTACTCCTACTACTACTATCCGTACTACTACTATTCGTACTTACTACCGCGCGTACGATACTGCCTACTACTACTACCACCGCGTACGATACTTTTATTATCACAACCACCTCCATCCACCACTACCATCGCGCCATCGTCACCGCCGCCGCGGCTACAATCGAGGCCGTACCTAATATTTGCCGGAGGATTCTGTCGCTGCTTTTAATGGTTCCGTTACAATTACAACCTGAACTTCGCCAGCAGCGGCGGCAGCGGCGGCACCGGTGAGAAAGAAAAAATGGGAACATTCCTTCCCGCCCTGCCCCTGTGTTCTGCGGAGCAGTCGCGGCCGATCCGCCATCTTCTCGCTCATTATCGACGGAGCCTGTGTATGCACGCTCGCGATGAATGACGCTACGCTTTTTCAGATTCGCCGGCTCGTATTGACAGATCTTTCGGTCGAGGGTGGGGACTCGGGGGTGGGATCGGGCCGGAGCCGCGGTGTGCATCTGGTCGCGTGAGCGCATTGCGAGAAGCTCTTCAATGAGAGTCTTGGATTGAACGCGCAGGCTATACACACCGGCGCTGCGTCCGCACACGCGGCCACCGTGCTTCCTTCGCGGACCTGCGTTCCTGTGGCTAATGAGAGAGCCTCGTGTGCTCCGATTGAGACGGTTTTTCAAAAGGGTGCGGGAGAGATAGAGGGAGTTGTAGGGATGATTGATCGTGGATGATGAGAATGATCACGGGGAATAAAAGGTTTTTTGTTTGAGGAGATTTGGATTAACTCGGTTCTTGGGTTTTTTTTTAACACGATATTGTTTCATTTTTCTTAAATCATTTCGTAAGTTTTAATGAAATATTTACAATGTTGTTCTTTTTCAAAAGGGTGCGGGAGAGATAGAGGGAGTTGTAGGGATGATTGATCGTGGATGATGAGAATGATCACGGGGAATAGAAGGTTTTTTGTTTGAGGAGATTTGGATTAACTCGGTTCTTGGGTTTTTTTTTTAATACAATATTGTTTCATTTTTCTTAAATCATTTCGTAAGTTTTAATGAAATATTTACAATGTTGTTCTGCGGGAGAGATAGAGGGAGTTGTAGGGATGATTGATCGTGGATGATGGGAATGATCATGGGGAATAAAAGGTTTTTTTTTAGGAGATTTGGATTAACTCGGTTCTTGGGTTTTTTTTTTAGCACAATCTTGTTTTATTTTTCTTAAATAATTTCGTCACTTTTAAAGAAATATTTAAAATGTTCTTATTTTAATTTTGTGTTAAAGATTTACTCTTCTCGGAATTAGGAAAATTTTTTTAAGGTGTGCAAGCATAATTGGGGCAAATTAATCTCAATGACCGTGTCAGGGTTAATATTTTGTTACAGAGGATTTTCTTTTAGTCATATTTAAAGATTTAAGCGACTCAGGCTGTAGGATAGTATTTACAGCTTTGCTGAAAATTAGTATTTTTTAGAAATATTAGCTTTTTTGTACTTCACAGCCTTTTTAAGCTTCACATGAGTATTGTGAAGAGTTAAAGCGCTGTTTAAGAAACAAAAATTATAAATGTTTACGATTTCTTATTTATTTATTTAATTTGCTTTGTTTTCAAATGAAGGAAAATTTGAATTGACGTTAGTTAGTCGAGTTACGAAGATACAAAATTTAACTCAAAACTTAACCTCTGAAGAAAATTATACGTCTCCAAAAATCTTTTTATCGTTTAGGTTTTTCCGGATATAAATATCGATGTTATAATTTTTTATTGTTATAAAAAATTTGGTAGGTAAGAATGAGATGATCAATGATTAACATTAGAACTACCAGTGGTCAAAATGACCCATTCGAAATATTTCGCAGAAATTTTATAAATTAACTACGGTGCCTTTCAGGAAATTTTCCGTAATTTTCTCTGTTAAAAATATAGATAAACCTTGGTCTCAGTTGCATTGCATATTATTTTAAATATCATCCACTTTGATTCTTTATAATTTGAATATTTTAATCGTCGATAGTTATAGAATTAATGCAGCGAAGGTGTCACAAAACGGAGTATTTTTTTTATACATTTTTATTAATTTTTATAATTTCGTTCGATACTTGATAATAATCAATAAGTATTTTTTTTTTTTTGTACAATAACTGGTATTTATAACAGTTGCCATTATAAAATTTTTCAACTTTGAATACTTCGTGACTATTCAAAGTATTGTCTTAAATTGTTCGTAAATATATCGTTGATATTCCGTTGCTGTCTTTCAAACAAAAATAAAATTTAGAAATTGTGAAGATTTTATTTTTGTCTCAGTCGTAGACGTATAATATAATAGGTCACAAGGCTACAGACGATTTCGTTAATGAACGTTCATTCAGAACTATTCGAATTGCAAGAGGTATGATTACTGCTATTGTGAGAGGAAATACTATACAACTGTCGCTTCGTTTTCAATGTAATGACAGGCGATTTTCTTCGGATCGAAGACATAAGTGAGAATAAAGCCGATTCAAGACCATGAACGGCTACTCTTGCATGTACCGTAATTGCAGCAAATTAGTGAATTATGTATGTACACGAACGGGTTGCTTCATGTGTCTCGTTTATTCATCGTTATTTTCCCCTTTTCCATATTCGGTCGATTGTCATTGGATTTTTTTCATTTTTTTTTTTTTTTTTTATTTCATATTTGAAAATTATCTTGAAGATAATTCGTTTTATGGCGTGATTTTAAGCATTGCTCTTCGCACGGTGATATGATTGAAGGTGATTACTTAGTGACTGATGCAATGCGTGCTATTTAAAGACCCTAGTTAATGCTAGACATCGATTGCAAACGTATTTTTTTTTTAACAGCGTTCCAATAGTTATCATGTGTAATTTTGTAATTCATTATGATGGATAATCGTATCCGATTGTGTCGATATTTATTAACGTATAGATTTTATTCACTGGCAAAGGAAAGAATTAAATTACGTATAAAGATTTTTTAAATTACCGTTGAAACCGTCTAAGATGAAACTGACATAACTTTCGAATTAAATTCGTTTCCGCAACACTAAATTTTTATGGCGACATAAAAATATCATTCAGTGGCTAAAAATTTAATATTCTCGGTTCGAATTAACCGCATGTAGCTCTGTGTGTATCTTATATACCCAGACGTCTATACTTTCTTTAATTATCAGTGTGCTATTTTATTTTATTGGTACATTATTATACCGATACCAGCAGAGATATTTATAACAATCATTAATTCCTAGGTTTCGGATTAAGAGTGTTGAAAATGTTCGGTTTTCGACCGATATGTTCGTTTTCCTTAATGATGTATAAGTTGTTTAATTACTTGGTGATAACGATATTTTGGTTTTATTTTTGTATTGCTAATTGGATGTGAAATTTGTACTCAGTTGTGTTTGACACTAGAACTACCAAATTAGTTTTAAATTAGTTTATATTAAAATTTTTAATTAGTGTTAAATTGTTTTTAAATTGTTTGGTCAAAATGACCCATTCGTAATTTTTTACAGAATCTTTATAAATTAACTACGGTGCCTTTGGGCAGATTTTCCGCGATTTTCTATTAAAAATATAGATAAATTTTTGTCTGAATTGTGTTACATATTATCTTATATACTTTCCACTTTGATTTCTTCGGTAGAAATAAGTATACTTTAATCGTCGATAGTTCTAGTGTTATTTTTTTTTTTCTGCGAGTTGTTAATAAATAATAGTTTAGATCCACTGCAAGGTTCTGTCGAAGAGCAAATCGAATTCTAGCTATCGAAGGTTAACATATATCTATACATTTTATGTTTATTGGATCCACTTATGCCTGGAAACGGTTATATTTTTAAGCGCCCAGACTTTCTGATTTTTACAGAACACATCTGGCAGTCCTATTATTTTCTATTCAAAGACATTCCTAAGAACAATGACACTCATTTTTGTCTTAAGCTAATAGTTTTTATTTAACTAATATTGGCAATAATGCAACAATGTTTAACACTAGAACTACCAAAGTGGTCAAAATGACCCATTCGTAATTTTATAAATTAACTATGGCATCTCGCAGCCAATTTTCCGTGATCTTCCGTTAAAAATGTAGACAAAGCTTTGTTTCCCTTGCATTGCGTATTTTTTTATATACCTTTCATTATGATTTCTCCGGTAGAAATAAGTATGCTTTAATCGACGGTAGTTCCAGTGTCAAAAAACGGTTAAACGTATAACAGTAGCGTTTCAAACATTAAGTTTCAATTTTAAATATCAAGCTGCGTACATATTAGTACAACATAAAGTATCCCGATTTTTACAACTCTCCCTTACATTTTATACCCACTATATCTACGCCTGTTCGGATACTTCCGGATGAGATGACTGGATCTCGTGTAAGCTATAAAATGTTCCACCTTTCAGTCGTTTCTAATAACATACTAAATATTATAAATATTAATATTATAAACCCATATGTATTTACTTTAATAATTATATTTTTCAGGTGTTAATTAAATTCTCGGTGTACTGTGGCATCGAAAGGGTTAAAAAAGGTGGACGATCCCTCTCTCAGCTTACCCTAACAATTAACAACAAATCTAATATCCCAACGTTCACGAAGTATGTTCGATATCGTTAGACGTTCCTAGAAAAAGAAACGGTATCCTGAAAACAAAGCACAAGCACGCGTCGCGCTCGATACGCCCTATTAATTGTCGTTCTTTCTTCCAACAAAAACAACAAAGAACGCGTTTATGTAACTATCCGCGCTCGTGCGTAATTACGTGGACGGTCGATCGCAGAAAATGAACAAAACTATCGGTTACCAGCTATATCTCCTCCTGCCTTTTATCATAATTCGCCCGTAATTATGGCTGAACGATAGGCGGTGAAGTCGAGTCTCTCACGCCTGTTCGACGTAAACGCCATTGCTGGCACTGGGTCAGCACACAGGTTGGATAAAACCTGCCCTATCGATGTTTTAATCATCGCCAATCGTTGTAATTGTTGGTATGATGGTTGTTACATTGCGATTCNGTGACCGGCGACGCGACCAATAATAAAATACATAATTAGAGTAAATATCGATAATGATAAATTTGAAAATAATACCACTGTTACTATAATGGTTTGAAGAATTAATTCCATACAGAACATTCAGAAATAATGTTATTAACAAATTGCATGCGGGTATATTTCGTCGCGAACTTACGCGTGTAGCGAGCATTTCTTCGCAAATTTCGCGGAAGTTTGGTCATTCAGTAAAATCGCAATAAATCGATAACTACTTCGTTTTTCTCAACGAAACTTTTTTTTATTTTACACTTAAACATATGCTCTATGATTATTAAAACAAAAAACACCATACATGCTTACAATGCCCATCGTATTTATACGGTACTCGCTCTCCAGCACGAATCTACTAAATACGTACTTTTACGTGACCCACGCTCCAGTGACAGATTGCAAAAAACATAAGAGTACGTTTCCCGCGTGCAATGTGTTAATACAAGAAAAATGTACACATTATTTTTTTCAACATAACATACATCGCGTAATAAGAAATTCATGTTGACGCCATGGGCGAACCACGTAAAATGCGCGCGGTAGTCAACATGTTAATAAATTTTCGGAGTGTCGATTAGGTCGGTTTAACCAGTCAGCTATGGTGGCCTCTTTTCAA